>JASFXZ010000026.1:7805941-8014456 GCA_032209605.1 Mactromeris polynyma | reverse complement strand
ATAACACCTATATTGTATAAATTATTTGCAAACTTCTATATATTGTTTTTACAGGATTTTCATTTAATGACTGGAAGAATAACTATGAAAACACTCATAGTTTAATAAGTGGTTTTCACACAGATCTTCTTTTGGAACAGCTTGGCATTGCTCAATATTTGAATGATCAACAATGTAAAGTAACAACTGGCTGGACAAACGGTGCTTTTTAATACATTATCTATATATATTCAAAATTATTGCATATATTTACTTCAAGCTTGTTTGTATGGACAACACTGGGCTTAAGTCCTATTGACACACTATACTATTAATGACAATTTCATATAGGAAACATGCAATGAAACATAGTTGAAACGTTACTAGAATGTGTTGATTACCAATGCACAAAATGTTTATAATTTAGAGAAACGTTTTGTTTTCAGATTGTAGCCTTACTCTTGATCTACCAGAGTTGCCTGACAACATGTCCTGTACTATTGGGGACTCTTGTCTTAACTTTGAGTGTTGTATACATGTGGCAGAAATAAATCGGAACTTCATGACCTATTTACATATTGATGATTGTAACCAAACCATTACAGCTGGAATGGAATCCCTTGAAATCAGCAAATTAATTGCTTCATTTGCATTTGGTATGTCTTTATGTTACACATTGGACTGGAGTCAGCTGGAGTCAGCTGGTATGGAACTTGACCCAGGGACAATACACTGCATTTTTTCAGTATGGCATTGGCTCATTTCTGTTGAATTTTAATAGTGGAAGTTGTCATTGAAAGAAATGACACAAACTTGTACAAACAGATGTCATTTATTTTTTGAAAAATAGTTCATTTGCCAACTATTAATGTAGATAAAATTTCTAATTGCATTTTTTAAATTTAGAATTATCCAGGAAATTACTTGTAACATTCAAAATGGGTAAGTTGTATTGGTTAGTTTGTTTTTAATATGATATTTTGGAAATTTAACAATTTAAGTAATATTACCGAATGAAACCAATGTTTGTACTTTAACTGATATTTGATTTTTGGTAAATTAATAAGTATTAGCTTATAGCAACACACTGCAGCAATGCAAGTCAGATACCATAGTACATATCATTGTACACGATGCCATAATAGTCACCATGACCCTAACATGATTCCTTTAATAATGTCTAAATTTCTGTGTTTCAGATAAACGTATTGACTTTGATTTGGAAGGACTGATCCGAATGAGGTAGAAGATATAGCAAAACTGGTTTTTAGCTCACCTGAGCAAAAGCTCAGAGAGCGCTATCATCGTTTTCACTTTCTGTCGTCTGTTATTCCATCAGTTCATCTGTCCGTCCCCACTTATCTTAAAGTTCTTCTCCTCCTATACTATTTGGCTAATTTTAACCAAAGTTCACAGAATTAATCCTTTTGTGGTCCCCTTCCGTTGTCCTAAAATTCCATTATCTACGGAACTCTGGTTGCCATGGCAAAGGAGATTAAAAACTTCCTGTAAAAAAACGCTCGGCCCACTTTCAATATAATTTTACACAAATGTACCTTGGGTGGCCCGCTACCAAGATCGTTCAAATTGTTTGGATTCAACAAAAAACATGGTTGCTAGGGGGCGGAGCTACTTTTCTCATATGTATATAGTGGAAACTTAAACAAAAATCGAAAAGCAGTAGAAAAGGTAAACATGAGTTTTTCTGTCCAGGACAAGGCTTGTAAAATGTATGTACAAGAAAGGACTCGAGAGACAATTGGTAGTATAATTGGGTGTCAAGTCGTCAAGTTGACAAATAATACTGTTCTGTTAATTTACTTGTGTGTGGTTCTCAAGATGTTTACCTGCAAGTGTCTGCATATTTACAATATGCGTTCAGTGTTACAGTTTGTATTGTATAGTCAAGTTGAATTTGATTTAAACTTATTTTAAATCAATTGTGAGACAAGCTATTACAACTTGAACTGCTTTCTTTTGAAGAATGCACCTAATTAAAGGATATTGGAGTTCAACCTTGCCCAAGCCAGGAGTGGTAGTATTTACTAATTGTTGTTTTCTATTTTTTTATTCTATTACAGTTTTATCATTTCTGAACTACATGTGAAGAGAAAATATGTGATAAGTTTAAGTACTGCCGTATTTCTAGACGACGGACAGTCTGCAGTGCTGTCAGCAGATATATTATCGACAACCGTAATATCACGACTCCCATGTGCAACTGATCACGGCTTTATAGGTCCAGGTAGGGATGACACTGAAGTATTCGTACACACACAGTATTCATACACACATTCATTTATATGCATCCCTGCTTGTTCCCTAAAGTCTGTATTTGTTTTCAAAGACATTGAAAACTGAAAGTGTTAAAACATTCTAATCTTTATGCACCCAAACATTATTCAATATCATTACATGTACTACCAGAGTGGGATGAATATAGACGAAACGTACTTGTTTCATGTCACCTAATGTGTAACAATACATTAAATGGAAGTGCCATAATTTGATTAGCATTTGATAGTTAACATTACTTACTTCAAACTAAGTCTTGCTCTACAATTGTCTGGGCCGACTTCTAACAAAATGCAGTTGCACCAATAAATGATGTTTCACAGTTACCCTTTTCAGTAACAACCTCCTACACAATATGTTTTAACTTTTTAGTACTACAGTGTTTAATGTTGCATGTTCATATACTTATATAACGTCAACATTGTTTCAGAGTTCTCCTTTGCTGACTGGAAAACAATGCATGGTATTGTCAATAGAACCGTAGAGGATTCATACCATGTTGCTACTCTACTGGAAGATCTGAACATAGCAAGTTTTATGCTCAAAGACTCATGTACCATCCAGTCTGGAATATTTGGTAGATACCTTTTTCCTGGTAGCTGTTTTATGGGATTAAACGTTTTATTTCCCTGTTTCAAAAGACTATTGTCATACTCCATAACACCAAATTTATCTTTTTTTGTCAACGTATATGCAGCAAAAAAGTATTTGAAAGTCCGTATATACATGTATATAACCACACTTCGTCGGTCTAATTCCAAAGGGGCGTATGTTGCATTTTATTACTTTCGAGAAAAACGCGATTGAAGTTTTGGAATGCTCTAACTTTTTTTTTTTTAATCAATTTTCTTGATTTCTTGGCAGAATGTTCGTCATGTATGGCTTAATAGGTATGCAACTGTATATCATCAATAGATAATTAATTATGTGTAAATGTCAAAAAACATTTTTCAATTTGTCCCTTAAAATCAAAGTTCGTGTAACTTTTTCACTTCCATAATGCCAATGCAACTTACGTCTGTCTGGAAGTCAAAGTACGGAACATGAATTGACTTACAGTCATAATTATGGAATCAATATCTTCATGATTTTGCTCAAATAAACTAAGCAATCACGGACAATTCTGTACTGTAATATCAGCTATTGGACAGGAACATTTATATAAAGGCAGGGCTGATAGTATGTTATGACTGTATTTTGAAAAAAAGAACAACATGATACAGCAATTCTAACTTTTAATGGCTTATTTGAACCACATTAACATGCAAATTAATTTTGGAAGTATGAAACAATAATTTGAACAATAGAACAGTTTCACAAACTTATATTTGAAAAACCGTTTGTGGAATTAAGGCGCAATAAGAATAACTAGCAGTTAACAATTCACAATCGTCGTGCCGAACGTGCACGTATACATGGCAATAAGACACAATATCTAACGTCACATACTCTTACATACTGAACTCAATGATGTTTGTCATTTATATCAATATATCGTTTAAACACGCAAATGAATTTTGTTATAATAAAACTATTTAATTGAACAGTATCACCACATCCCGTAAAATTCAATAACGTATTTCGAAACGTGATTTATAGTCACATGCATATTCGAATTATGGCAATACACACGCCAATTATATCATGCAAGATAATGCTCAAAGCCATCAGATCAGATCCATTGAACATGGGCTGTGTTTGAAACAATAGACTAGCAGTCATTAATATGTAAATCCGGAATAAATGAAAGTCGTACGCTTTATACCACCAAATTAACGGTCCTATAGAACTCCTGATCTACACTCGGCATATAGTTTAACATGTAAGTTAAGTCATTTCTCTTATCTGTCTGAATGAGAGGGATTTGTCTCAACCTTTGTACTTTTGGCAACTCCTTTAGCTCTTGTCCATGAGTTCTTGTTCGCCTTCTACATAGTATAGTATTCTGCATTTGTTGCTCACTGTAAGACAACTTGAATTCAACAAGCAATGGTTGCTGCTGGTTGTACCTAAGAACGTTCACTAAGGGATAAAAGAAGCTGATATCTTTCCAAAAGATAGGCGTCGTCTTAATCAGGTTATAGAACTGTTTACATACTCTGTTTACGCTTGTTAGTAAGTCTTCTATGTCCAAGTTCTTGAAAATCAAAGCGACCACTTCGTTTGGCAGGTTACAGAATGCAGACCTGAAATATCAATGATTGTTCATGACGAGGTTCACTGAAGGCGATTCTTGCAGTTATTATGTTATATGTGTGATGTAGTATCACAACGAAGTTAATACGAACACATCATTTAAAATACAATGAAGTATAGCGTTGTTCCGTACTCTAATAATATGGTAGCGCAACGACCTGACTTAACTTGTGTCTCTTCTGCAGAGAACCAACGTAGCTGTAGCTCAAGAGCCGCGCTCTACTCAAACACTACAACTGTAGTACAAGAGTCGCGCTCAACTCACAGCCTTCTCTTTCAAGAGACACACAAAGTACCGCAGTCTCTTCTGAAGAGACTATCAGAAATAGACGTCCTAACAACACTTATGTTAGCAGGCCACGACCTGTGCTGCACCGGTAATATGCTTCTGAAAGCTTTTCTAGGAAGCGAGGCTTCTCAAGAAGTCACTTACCAGAAGACAGTACCTAATACACAACATCGTAACACTTGCTAATATATTTAATATCTCTGCTTATACAACTAAGCAAACGATGTGCTCAGGTTCGCATTCACACAAGGACTGACTAATAAATCAAAAAAAATACTGTGTTTATGAGGTCGCCCGTCGACGCGACTGTTTTTTGTTTATAAGGTCGTCAGTCACCATGTACCGAAGGTACTAATAGGCATTTTTGACCATACAATACACACACCATTACCAGGCCATCAATTACCAATGCAAACATAAAATGACCGAATGTTGCATGCGTCCGAAAAACAGCTCTATATGAGAAGTCTTCAAACAAGATCTAGGCTAATGTTAGAAAGACTGCAGGTAAGTATGGTGTGAATGATATACATAACTAAATGAATACTTACATAATTGTGCATTTTTTCTACATCAAGATGGACTATTTGATGCATTATACATAAAGTCTTCTAATGTTGTTGATGCTGTAATGGCGACTGCACACCGAACACGTCACTCATGCCGATTTTCATTGGTTGATGAGTTGCGTCCATTTGGAAATAACGTTTTGACGCGAAGGCGAGTTACGCCCTATTGCGTTCAAACTATAAGTTCTATATGATTGTAAATCAGCTCATTCTGTAGAGCTTGAAAAGAGGATTCCAACGATACCAAACACTCATTTTTTTCAAAAAATGGACTTACGACCCTTTGGAATTAGACCGACGACTTGTCTGTCGAATAAGATTTCAGTCCCAATTTTTGTCCTATCAATAAAGAAACTTAACAAATAAATCAATACATTTGATCTATCAGGAATCTCATGAAATACTAGCATTTAGAAAACATGTATTGTAACATCGGAATAAAAACTAAACCTCATAAATGTATACCAGCCTTGTAGAAGATACATAAATCTAGGTAATTATCAAGTGTATACAACAATTTTTTAAAGAGCATTCCAATATTTGCATACATGTGAACTCTCCGAATGTCCGCAGGATAGTTTGAGAAGTGTTTTTTAAGCAATATGCGGATAAAAAAAGATTATTAATTCTCAATGCATCTACATGGTGTTCTGGACTATCGTATGGCGTTACTTGTCTTTCATTTTAGTGACCTAACTTAATGAAACTTGCACAGAACATTAGCATTATTAAAGTATTTTTTTAATTGTTGCAAATGTAACATTTTTACTTTTTTGGTCATAAAGTTCTATAAATGACTGTTTTGTTTCATTTGGAGAAAAAATAAATATTCAAGTTACTCTTTAGTTTTAGTATTTGGTGTCGTTCATTCAGTCACTTATATTGAAGCCATCATAGAATTCCATGAATGACATTGTCCTCCAAGCATGCTTACACTTACACAAAACAATTGCCTATTGTTATTTTGAAAGTTTGAAACACTGTAATGTAGAAACAGGTACAAAACCATTGGAAGTTTTATTTAGTTGTTTTGCTTTGTTGTATATAAATTAATGATCTATATAAAAATGTCAAACAATTCAGGCCAGGTATCGTTTTTGACTTTAAGTCTGTTTTCCAGGTACTCGTGAACTCGTTGATGTTTCTGTTGGTATTAATTTTGTTAAAACAAAGCAAAATATTTCTACATGTATCTTACAAACAATACTTTAAATTAGTAATGCGTGTTATGTGCTAATATCTTTCCAGACGTTTCTGCATGCCCAACCACTGTAGATATGCCAAGTTTGGATCTGCTGACATCCTGTACCTTGCATGAATCGTGCACAGGGATAAAATGTTGTACAACTACATCAGACGTTTCACTTAACTGGCAGTTTGAAGCCTTGATAGATAAATGTAACAGCATGTTGTATGTAGAAATTGAAAATCTGAAATTCACACTGTCCTTAAAGGGGTATGTCTGGGGTAAGTAGTCATAAGTTCTATTCCAATATTGCTATGGAAAGTATTGCATTGAATTACTGTTATAAAGCCTGCACAAACAATTCTGAGCATATATTGTGGAACTATATTTGCATTGATAAATCTTTGACTTCAGTGTTGAAGTTTTCTGCTCTGTATTATAGTGTGTGAAAATTGTTAATATCATATATTCAACAACAATAGATGATCATTTACTATATTTTATTGTTGTACTGTTTATGGCATCTGTAAATGAGTAATCATCAGTTTTTGCAATGATCCGTGTGACCCGTGTTCCGATGTTTCACTTAACTGGCAGTTTGAAACATTGATAGATAAATGTAACAGCATGTTGTATGTTGAAATTGAAAATCTGAAATTCACATTGTCCTTAAATGATTATGTCTGGGGTAAGTAGTCATACGTTCAATTCCAATATCGCTTTGGAAATTATTTCATTGATGCATCTTTGATTTGTGTGTTGAAGTTATTTTCTACTCTGTATTATAGCTCTAAATAAGTTGTAAAGATTATATATTCAACAAAAATATATAATAATTTACTGTATCTTATTGTTATACTGTAAATAACCTCTGACAATGTCTAAGCATCAGTTTTTGTAATGTGACCCTTGTTCAAATTATTTGTCTTTCATCATTTCTAGGAACAAAAGAGAACTTCTACATGTATGGCATTTTCAGACTGGAGTATGTATGATTTCATTAAGTACTTAGCGTGACATTACACTGTTATGGTATCTACAGGGCATTACTTTTAGTAAACCAAGAAATATATAGTTGGTTATAAGGTCCTTTGCAAATATTGTTTCAACAACTTAGGCAGTTATAATGCCCTATTGCAAATTAACCATTACCTTCAATTAATATTCTCAATGCACAAGTTACCTACATCATATTTTCTTGGAGAACTCTCCTCAGCGTAATATGTCCAGCTCACTACTACTTTATGTAGGCTGTTATAATGTAAGGACATGATACACTTTGCTGTACATTATATCAACATGTACCTCGCTACTCACATGCACCATCAATTAACTTTCAGCACTCAATACAAAATATGTGTTGTGCACTGACCAACCAACCAACCATAGTTTCCCCAACTGAGTTTGTTGGCATTTCGTTCCAGGATTTCATGTTTCAAAATATCTGATCTTCTAAAAAAGATTGTTATGGGTACCAAAAACAAATATTCTTTGAGAATGGTCTTATATCTATGTTTTCTTCTTCAAGTCACTATTTATTGGCATTCTTTCTGTGCAAACAATGATAAACCCAATTGTATTGGTGTATGCTAACATTTAAAGAACATAATTATATAGTCTATATATGCAGTGTCTATTTTGCAGAATCGAAATCACCTCTCTGAATCGTGATGCATACTATGATGTTAGTATGAATATACGCACATGTTTTGATACAAGCCTTCCCTGTACCTCGAATGTAAACATCTTGAACCATACAATTATGCCGTCAATGCCATGTGATTGGACAACACGAGTAGATCCAGGTAAGTACATGTTGTTGTAGAATGCAAAATATCTATTTTGCGGGACAAGTGCATTGATATAATGTGGAATGACTTAAATTAAATTCCTGATGAATTTCAGTGTACATTGGCATTGCTCAAAAAAGCTATTGCACATATTGAAAGACAATAGAATACATTTAGTTGCATGTTACTACTGTGTGTTTCAACTTGCCCATATTGCATCACTTCTGACACAATACATCTGATATTACATGTATGTATCATGTGGTTCTAGCCATGCAGTACTCATGCTTACTGCAGGGATTTCGATAACTGGGAATGAATCATGCCCTTGATTTGAATGGATCTCAGGATATTGTATAGCACTTTAACGCCTCACTTACTATGTACATATACATGTATGTGTAGTGTGTGTTCATATTGATATATTTATGTTTCATAATAGTATAGTGTACACATTATGTTTATTTTAGCTTTCAATCTTGCTAACTGGTTGAATGAGTTCGGACTAAACACAGTTGACAACTTATCTCCAACTGATGCATCGATTCTCCTGTCACATCTTGGAGTCAATCCATACCTGCTAGAGACACAGTGTAATCAAACATTGTCCCCATATTCCGCAGTAGATAGCATCACAGGATGGTTAAATTCAGGTTAGATATGAAATGTCTCGTATATAGCAATATGTATGTTAATCAGTTGATCAGTTGAAACGTCTTTGTAAATGTGAACAGTTCGAAATAATAGAAGATTCGGTCACTAATTGATACAATTCCCCCAATAGTTGTTCTTTCATGTAGATGTTGAAGAAATGTATTGAATTATTCATTTCGATTTCGTGTTTTAATTGTAAATTGGCTGTAATAACATAATAGTTTGGTTTGATGAGTTTCGTTCATTAAGTACCATTATTTCCTTCCCTATTTTCTCTTTTTATACAGTTTTGAAAGAGTTGTGTTGTTAAGTGTGTATACTTTTACAGGAATTAGAGCTGTAAGAATGTAATTGAAATATAATTTACGTGTAAATTCCGTATTTCCATAGACTGCAGTCGAGACATAGAGCTGCCAACATTGGAAGATGCAAAATGTTATGTGGAAGATAGTTGCTCGAGATTCATTTGCTGTTCACATGCCAAGTTCCTTCAAACCTCATTTAAAACCTCAATTGACATTAATCCTTGTACTCAGATACTGACCCTGCAAATTGAAAGGATACAACGAAATATTCCACTTGTTGATTACACTTGGGGTGAGTGATATCGCAATTGTACAGAAAATGTTATATCTAATAAAGAAACATGTTAAGCAGTTACTATTTCCCAGAAACTACATTTATGTACCTCATTCTGGGCTTGTTGAATTAATTGTATTGATTGCCTGAATAAAATATGATTTTCTGGTTTTAGCAACATAGTTGTAATGTTTGAAGCAACTCCTAATTCACCTGTTGGGCCAATTTAGGTTTTGTTAAAACAATGTTTAACCCAGTGCCTGTCAAACATTTTACATCTGGCTACAATCCAATAATGCTATTACCAAGTATTTTTTGTGTGTTGGCGTCCATTGTTGCTGGAACGTCACAAATATGTTCTTTCAAAGTTTCAATGATTACGATATGTTGCATAAGTAGGTCGTTTGAGCTTAAAAAAACCTTAAGGTCGAGAGTTTTCATATTAGTATGTAATATTGATTAGTGTTCTTCACCAAGATTGTACAAAGCATGGCCGCGTGATCAACATTTGCCCCTCCCTCTTTGACATAGACATGTAGGGAATATCTTTGAAAATATTTTGTTCAGAACGCAAAAACCGAGAGCTATCATATTTGGAATGTAACATTGTCTAGTGGTCCGCTACCAACAATGTTAAAATCTGGCCCATGTGTTCAAAACGGCCCTGCCCCTGGGGTCAAATGTTTTCTAGAGACTTAATATAGGATAATCTTTGAAAATCTTTTTCTCCGAAGCCACACAGCCCAGGGCATTGATATTTGGTACATATCATTTCCTAGTGGTGCCATTTCCTAGTGGTCCTCTACAATGTACCAAGATTTTCAAATAATGCCCAAGGGTTTAAATGTTATCAACGTCCCGGGGTTACATGTTTTCTATTGACTAGTGTAGAGAAAACCTTTAATGATATTTCATTTTCAAGTGGTGCTTCCTTTGACCTATTGACAAATTTCGAGTTTCTTTTATTGGCCTGGGGTTTAGCCACAGACCTTAGTATATGTGCTACATTTTAGATGCTATGCAAAGATGAAGATAAAATATACAGATAAGTTTTCTTTAACGTCGCATAAGATCAACAAGTAGCATGAGCTACAAAGCTTGTGTGTGACCAACAAGGTATCACCTAACAGATACTTACCCTGGCTTATTTATCTGCTGCTACATTGTATTACACTATATATACTGAGTGCCTAGCAAGGGAGCTACCAGTACCATTTACGTATTTGCTATGACGCGGCAGCCAGGTATCGAACTAACAACCTGCCGCACTCAAAGCGGACACTCTACCAACTGAGCTAATGCAACATTTAACCCAATGTATTGTAGGTACGACAGAAGCATTCAATATAGAGGGTGTGTTACAGATGGGGTAAGCATTGAATGTTTCATTTACATAATATGTTAATTGTTTAAGAAAACTATTGAAATCACTCAGTAATAAACTGGAATGTTATTGTGTTTCAATGCAAGTATGTTTGAAACACTCATATCGATTATATTTGCCTGGGCAGAATCCCTAGATATGAAACTTATGAAACATATTTTCTTTTCATTTGAATCATTTTTATTCTAGGTACACAATACACAATTTACCAATGAAGAAAGCCTACATGATTGATTTAAGTTTCTCAGTTTGCCTAGAAAGTCGTGGATGCACATTATACACCAACATTCTAAGAAAGTCAATTGTTCCATACAAAGTCTGTTCAACCAAAATAGAGTATACTTTACCAGGTAAGTGTGACGCTTTAGTTCATGGGACATTGAATAAATGCTTCAGTATAAAAATCCGTTCAGCCAATTTAAGCTGAGCTATTGTGATAAATTGTTTAAATGATTCGTCGGAAAATGCAAATTTATTTCCCATACACGATCCTTTACTGTCTGCCTTACACAATTATTTAAATCATTTCAATGTATCATCAATGTAATGTATAGTACACATACCATGATGGCAGTATTAATTCATTGAGTTATAAATCGCTGTCATGGCCCTCTTATTTTTAAAAGTAGATGAGTTATTCATATTGGTTCTTACCATTATGATACTAATGTTATGGATAGTTATGTGTATTTCAATCCAAATAAATTGTTGCTAAATATATCAGTTTATGTCTTTGTAGATTTTTCATTAAATAATTGGTTGTCAGAGAGGAATGAGGCGTCCGTTGATGATCTCAGTGACTTGCAAATGGAAGAACTGGAGTTAGATCTTGGATTACATTACTATCTTACAGACAATGATTGTACTGTGCAACAACTAAATGATTCTCTAGGTAACATTATTATAGCGTGTAACTATATATTATCAATTACATAGTATCATTATGTAACAGTTTTGTACATAACACTACACACGGTAATACAGCAATGCAATGCATGTGTCCGCCCTTGGCATTTGGTCACGACGCTGACCAAGCTTTTAGAAATGGTATATTCCAGTTGTGAAGGTTACTTCATATACAATGTACAATGCATCTCGTCATTGCAACCTATTATTTTTCTAATAATATCTATACAGACGAAAGTATGTTAATGACTGAGTCCATGTATTAATGCCATGCTTTCTTATTATATAGATTATATACACAACACTGAACTGAATACAAAAAGCATATGTTTACAGATTGCATGTCGGATAGTGTGGATGATTCCAGCGTATGTAACTTTGGTGAAAATTGTGGCAATATGCAATGCTGTATTGAGTCGGCTACATTACATAAGACCCTGTCATTTACCTTTCTCCTGGATCATTGCAACAGTGTGATAGAATTTGGAATTGAGCTGTTCAAAACAAAACTGTCTCTGCTGGAATATACCTTTGGTAAGTGTAAGAACATTGAAACATCAAAACTCAAGGATTGTGCTCGACACCTGCTATCATATTTTGTCATAAATTAAATTGAGAAGGCCCTTTTTTGTATTCACTGCGTTAGCAGTCATAAATAGTAACCACAGTTTGGATACTGTGTTTTTTTATGTATCTCAAACATTGCAACACAGGTAGTTTCTTTTATAACGTTCTAAGCAGATGCAATTAATAATCAAGTTGAATAACTTTAATCAACAAAACTCTAAAGATAGTATCACACACAGCTACCGATTATACACACTGACTAAAATAACATGTCAGACTAAAAATGTAGAAATTCTAATCCATTCAAAATAACAAAACAATATCAAGGATGGCATAAAGTGTGCCATCAACAGAGGACGGACATATATCATTAGTAAGACTATCCATACAGTGGTAAACAACAACTACTTGTATATCTGTTTTTTAGACATACATGTAAGTGTACGTAAGGACGATTCTTTATGTATGATCATTTATAATATTGAGATTAGTCTGTGCATGTGTTAATAAAGTTTGTAATGATATATTTGTAAGTGCCACAAGGCATGTCTTTTTGTTTGCCAATTACTATATGGGTGAAAAATAAATGATAATAAATAATGTATATGCTACATGTAAATAATTGCAAATTAATGTATGCATGCAATTTAATGCTGAATACTGCATATCTTTCAGGAACCCCACACAGTTTGTCACTATACGGTGTCTTGCGCTTAGAGTAAGATTGTAATCCATTATTGTACATTCTTACAAATTCACTTAATGTGTAAATATAAAATTTGACAATCAGTTTCGTTTATGAAGATTTGTTTCTTGAGATGGCTTTTCCTCTTTGACGCGTTAACATTCTTATTTACCAAATTGTTTGCATTTATAATTCAGAGTCATTTGATTAACTCAATGAATGTAACCTGAATACTGAAGATAGCTTTAATTAAAGATTACCTAATTTTGCAAAATCATTTGATTTTTGTCTTTGTAATTAACTTGTGCTGTATCAAAATGTGCACTTAGTTGAGTAGAGCTGATTATTTGAAGACAAACTTGAACTGAATCAAGAATAATAGGATAGTGATATACAGAAACATCTAAGGAAAATATCAAGTTTATAGGTATTCACTGTATTTTTAAATTCTTGATCATTTTATTATTCTGTATCTGAATTATTTCCAGGAGCTCAATAATTGTCTACTTTCATTTTTTTTTCAGATTTGAAATAGATTATCTGCAATTTTCTCACAAGTACATTTTGTCAGTGAACATAAGTGAATGCTACGAGTCCAATGGTGAATGTGCACATACTCTTATTATACTGAACTCAAAAGTCTATGATGCTCAAACCTGTCAGTTAAACACTGCATACAAGATCGAAGGTAAATGAACTAACATCATGATAATTAATCAGTATTTATCATCATAGGTACTATCAACTATGGTTGTTACCATTTTTAGCTTAACATGATATATTTAACACCAGTTTGAGCATGAGTACATGCACAATAGTTTTTTGTTATAATAATTGTGTATACATTTTGTCTCCGAGGTACGCTTATTTATCTGAACATATTATGTCGCCTTGCAATTGTGATGTCTATTAATGAATATTAAATTCAACTGAAATAGGATGTTAAGGCTTTTTTAGTTAATTTGTAAGTTGTATTATAAGACTATTTGAGTTTGTAAAGAATGGTGAAATAAAATTTAAATCAGTATGTATAAGTAAAATAAATATGAATATTATAAGTAATATATATTATTTACAGACTTCTCGTTAGCAAGATGGAAAGAATCTCACAGTATTGCATCTACAGCCTTTCTGTCAGTGAAGGATAGTCATCTGCTCCTCAGAGATTTAGGTGCCAGTCAATATAAATATGAAGATAGCTGCACGGCATCTCCAACTGGATGGACGTCAGGTTTGTGGATTATAATGTTTCTGTTTTTTAGGAAAAGTCACAGATTAATGGTTTTAGTTGTGACCATATGGTTAATGCCTAGCTACGTACAATTGAATGAACATATACAGCGGCTAGCTCAAGTATACATAGGTGTCTTACAAATACTGACTTTGTAATGTACAAGCACGCCACTTGTAACTAGGTTTATGAAACTTGACATGTGGATTGAAGTCCATATGGAGATAATGCTCATCATTTTACTTTTTCAATGTGTATGAAATCTGGATTTGGTGAAAACTGAATACAATTCCCTGTTAGGTTTATACAACTTGACATGAGTATTACATGTTAAGGCCGTGAAGAAAGAATTTTTGCCTCGTCACTTTGTTACTAGAATTGTGGTTCTTTGTTAGTTGTACCTTCTATATTGCAATGCATTTGCTAACACAAACGATTGCAACACATGAATACAGTTTATAACCAATATGACAGCAGTTGACACGGTTGATATGACAAGCACATCATTATCTGATGCAGTTTTGATGTGTTTGTCTTTCCCTATCTATTCATGTGGTACAAACAGTAGTCTAATGTTTTAATCTTGATCACAATGAAAGCAAAGACAGCTTTTAACATCTAAAATGTATCCCTTGTAAAATGCATACATGATTACCACTGGTGTAGATATAAATGCTGTGTAAAAGTCATGCACTGTTAGAATTTATGTTTATTTTCAGATTGCCCTGAAAATGTCACATTACCAAACATAACCAGCACCTATCCGAACATAGCTTGTCATCTATTCAGTTCATGCGTTGATGTACAATGTTGCATTGAAAGTTACGATTTAAGAACTTCGTTTACTCTAGAATTCCACATCAACACTTGTGACTCTTACATTGATGTTAGAATAGATAAATGGGAACATAAAATAAGATTTGATGACCTTAATACAGGTATAATTTAATACATTTTGTCACAAGGCAATATTTATTCTCCACATTATGTGTCACTCCTTATGTTTTTTATCACTCACTGGTAATAATATATTTGTCCACAGTGAGTCCCATATTTGCATCGATGCGCTCTTTTATAGAGATTCTTGTGTGTACTCCACCTCTAAACCATGAAGCTTTAACGAAGTGACTATCATGTCCCATTTCAGTGCTTAAACGGTTTACGGGGTTACATATTTTTTGGCATCAAAAACAATTTCATTTTGTTCTTGTTTTTGATGCAATATGACCTTTGACCTTGTATTTTTATCAATATTAGCAATTATGCTCTCATTTATTACACATATTATACTGATGCATTGTTGACATATTGATGTGAAATATATTTACAGATTATTCAACTATTGTCAGCATGAATGGACTAGTGCGATTAGAGTAAGTTGAACACATCTGTAGTATATCCTTAACTTTTCTATGCTGAGCCCCTCTCCCTTTGGTACTTATTCATATGGAAATTACTTCATTAACATTGACTGATTTAGTGTTTCTTTAGCCGATTGCTGCCATTGCTCAGGTGTACCAAAATAAACATGAAGAAACTTTTTAATGTATTGATTGCATTTGTTTCACTCGTAAGTAACTAGAATTTATTGTATACCTCAACCATCAAATGATTGGTTAAAACTGTTGGTAATATTCATATTATCAGTCTATAGTATCAAACTAATAATATCAGTAACAGAATACATGCTGTATTCAGTTTGGTGGTGAGGAACATACTTTATTGACAGGACTTATATTGGGTTAGGTAGGTTTGATAATCTGCATATCACCCCAGTTCCTTGTTATAACCCCAGTAGACCGTGCAGTTCTAGTACATATTTGTATTGGGCTCAGTTTGTGCCAGGTATGCTTCCATCGTATTATCATAAACATAATTTGTTTAAACCTTGGATATAACTATGAATATCTTGAGAATGTCCTAAAGCACTTTTTTTAATTTCATACTAGATTTACATTGGATGATAATGACAACCGACCTGCATATTTAACGTACTTAAAAGCAATGGTATGTCTGGAGAGTGGAGGGAAGTGTGATGTCGATGTGACTTTATTTAACAACATAGACCTGCCCAAGCCTGATTGTTTGTATGATGGTTCATTCATCCACGAAAGTAAGAATGATAAATGAAAACTATTTATGAGAAGAAAATCAAGGGTTTGAGTGCAAAACTATTGACTCACAGGTGCAGTGAGCTCGACATAGTCGCCACAATGGCGGATTGGTGTATGTGCGTGCGTCCGTGCATCCATCCAGATACGAATTTGTATGGACCATGACTCTAATTACTTGGCACAAATGTCCACCATGATAGAATGGTGTGTCACGTGTCCTGTCTCAAAGATCAAGGTTACACTTGGCACAAATGTACACCTGATGAGCCGGTGTGTCACGCACAAGACACGCGGTCGTAGCTTAAATAACTTGGTACAAATATTCTCCATGATGAAATGGTATGCATTCAAGACCCGTGTCCGTAGCTCAAATGTCAATATCGCAACTAGAGGTATAATAGATATGCACTGTATGGAATAATACAAACCTATTATCTTCATCTCTTGACAAATAGCGGGATTGACATGTTGCCCTTGGGCATCTAATTGTTAAGAAGCAGTTTAAGTTACAATAGTTTTGTTCCAAACCCTTGATATACAAACTGGTATCTACAAATCTACATTTTCAGCTTAAACAATTATTACCTTGAACATAACTACATGTAAAACAGTTGTGTCAAGCTATTACACATACAAATAAACTTTTGGAAGTGGTATTTTATAATGTTAAGCAATACACTAATATGATAAAAGTTGATTACATGATTAAAGTTAATTTGTTTCATGTCACAGCCTGTAAGACAGACAATTACCATGTGATAATGAATCAACAGGGTATTTGAATCATTCATGGAACCAGATAGCAACAGGATGTACATACTCTTACAATAATATCTCTAGATAGGGCTGACTGTACAGGAAATGTATCCTTATATTTTGGTTGACTCATTGTTAAAGTAATACTATGCTCTTTTTTAGTTCATTTGTTTACCTAACCAAAAACGAAAAATACATTTTCTATAGTTAAACCATCAATAAACATGTATCAACAAAGAATGAACTCATAATGTATTAATCCATATTTGCTGAAGAAAGATGTTTGTACATCATAAGTTAAAAAAAAAATCCATTTATTTTAACAATCAGGCTATTTTACAAGTTTTGAAAGATTTTCTCGACCGCTTATACAGTGCAATGGCTTTTACTCGTACTAGAGATGTTTTAGCATATGTAACAACAATATTGGATAGGGCCAATTCAACCAGTTAATGTTCAAATGAGCCAGACACATCTTTAAAGATGCGAACAATTTCTCCAAAGCCAGTTTTTATATCAAGTTTTATACGTTTGTAGACTTTTCACTCACCGATTGGATGACAACAACAGGGATTTCTTCTACTTCTGACTTCACTTTCGTTACCAGGGACACACTTATATCTGCCCTAGATATTGCATACTTGGTAAAATCTCAAGAATGTAATCCTTATGATGTAGAATTAGATTCAGGTTTGTACATATATGTATTGTGCATTGCCAGTTTGGTACACATAACATGACACATGCAGTTAGCTCAGTGTCAGGATGTCACCAATGAGATCAATGTTCGATTCCCGGGCCACGCAAGTCATGTCAGTCCTCGACATTAGGATATTGTCATAAAAATGATGTCCTCCACATCTGATTCATAAAGGGTAGTTGTCAGTTGCAAAAAGGAAGGTTAGTACTGGTTGTTAATTAATTCCAGGAAAGCTGTTTAGGTCAACTGGTCACCATATGTATCTGAACAATGCTGAAAGACAGCATGCAACTGATTAAAACATATTACGAGTACATGACCATACTAATAATGTTTAACTGATTTGTTGATAATACAACAGTTGCAGCGTGCTTTTGTTGATTTAGTTAAAGCTGTTTAAACATGGCAACCATGGCAGCATTTCATGAAACTTTGCTGGAAGCTTCATGTGGTGACACCCTACACAACTACAACAGAGTGTCATGATTGGTCAACACCAACAACAACAAAATGGCCGATTTCCTGTTTTGGTTCTACAAACATATTCTCTGAAACAATTGTGTGGAATTTCAGTACATTTAGGGGAAAGTTTAATACGGTGACACTCTACAAAACTCAACAACAATAACATTGCCAACTTCCTGTTATGCTTCTAAAGACATCTACTCTATAACCGATTCGTGGAGTTTCCAAAAATGTTATCTAATGTTACTAGGGTGACACTCAACAAAATATAACGAGGGGTTCGGATTCGTCAAAAACATGGCTGCCAGGGACAGATCCCCTGTTTCTATATAATGTCTATAGTGAAAACTTCAAAAATCCTCTTGTCAAAAACTACTGACACGATGATATAACTTCGTATAAATATTCCTTAGGTGACCCTCTTTCAAAATTGTTCAATTGTGTGATTCTACACAAAACATTGCTGCCAGGGTGGGGTCACTCTCCAATATGTATAGATTATAATTATAGTGATGTTCTTAACATGCTACTCTCCTTTAGCATCAGGCACTTATTCCGATACCTTTATAATCACCCTCCGCTTAATAACTCCCGTGCAACTGATATTTTCTATACTTAGACAGGCGAGTCGACATGTGTATGAGGCACTGTCTTATGTATGTGGCATTCCCTGTAGTTACGTATTCTCTCGCTTTTATAGCCATTTAGCGAGCCGCTTGTAACGACTCGCTAATGTCCCAAATGTGGGACAGTAACATGTGTAATTAAAGCATATGCGAGTGTGCATTGAATAGACAACTTTCATTGTCATAGAAATGGCGCTGAGACTATGAAAATTGCTTGAAAAACAAAAATCAATCGAACGTAAGTGAGTTTTGTTTCGTCGGCATGCCAACATTATTCCGATGCCTGTGAATGTGTAGTGATTTAAGCTAACTTAAACAGTTGTCAATGCAGAATATGCGTATATTATAAAATGCGCCATATTGTTACTTGGCATCTTGTTACTCAAATTTACCACGCTATGTAATACGTATCAGTACAATCCTCGATGAAATAACGAAACACTACCTTATGTAAAAGCTAAATGACATGAAATAAAACCGATTAGCTAGATAGTCCAATTTTCCTCCACACGAAAGGCTATACTTTGTTTACATAATTGATTGGTTCTAACACTGGAAAATATCCATCTATAGTAAACTCAGTAGTCACGTGATCTAGCCCACCAATGAAATGTAATATCATGAACGAACGGTGATTTCGTTTACTGCGACTAAATCATTGTTTATATCAGAAAGGTTAAAAAGGTCAAATATCAAAATATGCTGGGTAATACGTGTGAATGTAACGGTAGTGGAATCAAACTGTTGCCAACTTTGTAAGAATCTTTACTTCAACGGAAAATTGCACACTATGACACATGACTAAAGTACCAAATATTGTAGGCGCTCAAGTGAGCGATTCAGGGCCATCACTCTAGTGAGAAAACAGATTCTTACAACTTATTGTTAATCACACGCAATGAGTTTTCTAACCAGTATGCTGGCCTACTTCAGGAGTTATGAATACCTTTTAAGAATCTTGCCCATGACAGTATTTAAAACCACAACCACAATGGATTTTTAACTTATTTATTGACATACGTTGTTCGACACCCACAGCCCACCTATTTTCGTAAGCTTCATTAATGCCTGCTTGAGTAATGTTAGTAAGTTTAATTGGTCATGGTCGATGATTGGTGTGTAAACATTTATTGTTGTTGATATGTTAATATTGTATAGTTAATACATTGTATGTTAACTCTTCAGAAATGGTTGTGTTGAATATGGCGAATCTGAAGAATGGCAGTATATGTGCGAAGTCACCATCTGGATTACATTTTGTGTGCTGTCTGTACACTAGTATTCTTGATCGATATTTCTGGGCAGAATTCAATATGATACCTTGCAACTATACACTGACTGCACAAGTTGAAAATGCTAAATATGAAACCAGTCTTCTAAATTACGAATGGGGTAAGCTTGCCTTTTTGACCGCTATGGGAGGTTTTCATGATTTGTAAGAGGGATCTCTGGAGTCACTCATTTCTCTAATGCTATGGATAACTGTTTTGTTTTGCCCATTAAGAAATTAATTGTATTTATACATCAAGAAAACACAGATGCTTTTAAATGTTCTCTTTTATTTCTTATACTTATATATACAGTACATACTGTTACATTGCATAAGGCTCCATGTTCACCACAACTCTAGACTTTAGTATCACAAACATGTCACTGACAATTTCTAAGATAGGAATGGTAATATATCAGATCCTTTATTTTCCCCTCCTTTCAGATTCAATAAAGGCTTGTTGGTCATGCCAATTATCACCTAAACTTCGTTTGATTTTGGTGGTTTTACTTTTCTAATGAGCAATTTCGCCCCTGATTAGTAACTGTAGAATGACCGATTGTATATGTATAATTTCATTAAATAACATAGTATCTATGGCTAATATTTCTAAACTACCCCCCTACTAGATGAATGTCCAAATTTAGGCTATCCAAACTTTGAGTGATGCTTCATGAAAAAATAACTTTATTAAAGTGTGTAAGGGTTATTTGTTTCAAGTAGGTATAACAGACATATCTTAATTAAATCACCTGTCATTACACCTTGACTTGCATATCGGTTGATTTTGTTTGCATTCCATAAAAACGTACAGTCCTTGAGATGCTGGTGTTATCTTATTTCTGAGGACGACGAGAGTCGATTACGGTAATTAAATAGCCACTAAACGATGTTTTCAAACAATTTCTGTTCAATGAGGTTACTAATTGGATTAAAAGAGTATGCATGACTTGCCCAGTGGACAGGGGGAAATTATCGACGTTTTAATTGGGGGCCCTGTTTGACAAAAACATGACAATGTTCAGGGATGATAACATGTGCGATGACTTAGTTCACATCACTGATAGTTAAAATGTAAAGTTATTCTTCTTTTACTCACAAAATTTAAAAAAAATTCTTCAAATCTGGTTTTTAACTGCTAATCGGGGTAGGCAGGATTTGTGTTTTGAATCAGGTCTCCTGACTGAGTTGGGAAATACCTTTAGTTGAAATGACTGTTTTATTATGTGGTGTTCTTTCAATATAGAACAAATGTCCATAGTGCTCTATTTGGAAGTTGTATCATATTCAACACAGATATGTACATTAATGTGATTTTATATTTTATAGGTCAGATGCATGTCCTGTCACTGAAAGGTGTGATTGAGCTCAGGTTAGTATCTAAACTTATTCCAATTTGTGCCATTCTGCACCCATTTGTGAGTATGTCCGTGTTTACGAATAGATAGTTAGCTATAGTGAACAATCGGTACCTTTGCTTCCATATCTGGGAAGCACTTGCCCTAGTCCACGATCAGTCAGTCTTTCCTTCAACTCGTCAACAAAGCCTGTGTCATTCATATCTCAAAAAGTAACAAGAATTCATCCGTAGCATAGTAATCAAATGAAAGTTCTCCCTTAGTCTTTTCGATTACATTCATTAAGTAAAAGCAGAGTTATACTCCTTGATTGAGTAAATTTTGTGGACACATCTCTAGTTTCTCGTATATGGCTCAAACAACAATATAGTAACCACACAAGTAATCTCTTGTTGGGACATTCGTGCATTAATTTGATAATATCTGGGCAGGAATTACATTTATATGACGTAAAATATTAACTGATATTTTGTGTGTACATGTCTGAGTACTAAAGCATGCATATTATGCAGCTGCCAATTTGCGATCCGTTACCTAACTGCATCAACTCCCTCTCTACAACAAAAACTCCTGACTTGCCTGTCTATGTATGATGTCACTCGAGAGAGGGAGCACAACATTCCGATGTTCAAATACATTGGTCCCTTACAAAATAAACAAAATAAACACACTATGGATAAATTGGCAGTATGGTCAAATATGTGTGTTTTAGCACACTATGGTGAATTATTAGGGTCGTTGACTGTCCATCGTGCAGCACCATTAAACGGCACCTCCTCCTAAAATGCATTTGGTGATCATCTTTCAAAGTTGTATAAACGGTTTTGGTCTTCTGCATGAATAGGTCACAGAAGCTCATAATGGATTTTAAAAATGAAGATTGTTTATGATGTATTCAATGTAGTTATTCTCAGATCAGTTTCAAGTTTTTTAGCAGTGATTTTGAACAGTATCATTTAAACATGTTTACTAATGACAATGTATGTACAAATGATTGTTTCAGTTTTATGATCAATAATGTCAGAACAGACAAGGAATTCGTCCTGGATGCTTACATAGAAGTTTGTTATGAATCATCAGGACCATGTGAATATGATGTTACCCTTGCTACAAATGAGAAGATTGGTTACCCACGCTGTGAAAATGTTACTGATAGTGATGGAAGAGAAACATACTATGGTTGGTAAATTTATAAAATATTAGGAATATAATCGTTGTTTTTTCTTAAATAATCCCGTAGTTGTGACCTATAGTAATGGCTATTATGAGATGTTTAGCTCAACTGAGCATAATGTAGTTTTAAGATAGTTCTTGTCCGTTGTCTGGCATATATCTTCAGGCCGTCTGGCTGCATTATGTTTGTTCATGAGGTCATAATTACATGTATGGCAAAATAATAATAAAAAATGCTCAAAAGTTTGCCTCAGCAAAATCTTGATCAGGTTTGATGGAAAAAGTAGGTCGAATCATAGAAAATCCTCGTAGTCTATTTAGGGGCTACATTTTCTGTTGATCTACATGGAATGTCACCAGGTTGTTTTGCTAAATAAAATGGAAGTCAAGTTTAATACTGAGTCACATGGGGCCAACAACTAGGTCACGCAGCTAAATCACAAAAAATCCTTGTGGACGTTTTAGATGCCACACATGTTCTAGTCAACGTTCATGAACTTTCATACGAACGTATGTATTAATACAATGGAAGTCAAGTTCAGTACTGTGTCCCATGGGGCAAACTCTAGATCACTGGGTCAAATCATGGATAAGCATACTGTGTATTCTCTAGAGGTCGCGTGCTCTTCCTTAACTACATAAAATTGTGTCAGAATAATTTTCTAAATGAAATTGTGTTTCGAAATTAAGGTCACGGGGTCATAGAACATTCTCATGGACTCTATTGAGGCTTCTTTTTTAATCTAAAGAAGAGAAACTCATCGTAATGTTTGACTGAATAACATGCAAGTCAGACATGTTAAATACTGAATCATGTGTATTCAAAAAGTAGGTCAGATGGTCAAATAATTACGAAACCTTTGCGACACTCTTACTGTTGCATTTTCTCCCTGAACGACATGAAACCTCCTAAAATATATGTCTTAATGTAATGTATGACATGTTCAATATTGATTAAAAACATAGGTCGCAGAGTCAAATCAAAGAAAATCCTCCATATACTTTTTTGGTAAACAGGGGATTGATTTTGGGCTATCTTTGCCCTGTTGTTTAAATATCGCATGTCCATCAAAACATGGCTTTTGTGTGTCCAGTCAGGCCAATATATAATGTAAGGTCATTCTGACAAAGGCGGGTCTTCGTTTGCCTCAGTGTAGCAGCAGGCCTTGTATTCAGGGTATGTCAGAAATATTTTGTTTTTATTTATTTCATTTGTGTTGGCATAGAACTAAATGGAAACATGTTTACATTTGGATTATGATTGCAGTATTATTTTCTAAGTAAACAAATGAAAATTGATACTTACTACGTGTACTTTATTCTGGTTTGATTATTGTAAATGATAATGTTTGTAGGAATATCATATGACTTCTGGAAGAACCCTTCCTGCGAACCCGACACAACTGCAGGTACATATAAGTGATATATTGTTAAAACTCAGATTGTGAAATGAATTTATACCTCATATTCATCACGCTCAATTACTGCTTCCTGTGTTCCTAACCTGAACTTGTGTCTAATTAAGGGGTACTGAAGTCTTTATTTTAAACTTATTCCGTGTGGGATTCAAACTCGGGACCAATATATCAGGATTCAGGTGTTTTACCCCTGGACCGCTATGCTTTCGTTATATATTTGTCACTGTTACATTTTGTATTTACAAGGTTTTCAAAGAACCTGGTTCTTATATTATGTTACATTGCTGTACAGGCAGATGAACTAGTGTTTCAAAAGGAAGCATTTATTTTGGAATGTATATTCATTAGCATTAATTCGGATTAATATATTGTCATCCAGCATGGTGAATAGCAAATACTGTATGAAAACATTATCTTGAATTGCATGTATGGCTGCTGGGGTCAATGTTTAGATATATGTTTCTAAAAAAGAATCATGTACACAAAATATATGTCTTGAGCAAATTGCAGGTACATTTCAGTATATATTCTATGAATTATGCACTCCTATTTTTTAGGATGCACAACTACACAGTTCCAGCTGCCTAAGCATTTGAAAGATACATGTCATATTAGCAGTGATTGTTCAGCAATATCATGTTGTGTTGGTTTTTATTTCGGAGATGAGTTAAGGAACATGCTTCTCAAGATTGACTTAGAATGTAAATCACTCGTGGACATAAAAATTGAAAGGAAAACATGGACGAAAACCTTATCTTCTTCACGAGGTATAAATCGTTTATTATGAAATTGCCACAGAGCATCCGGCTACAAGCTACACATCACATTGAGCACGGTCTCATTTGTTTAAGAAGTGTAGATAGCACCAATAATGTCTTTGCTCACACATATCCCATGAATTATACACTTACCTTCTTATGCATAATACATATTCTACCATGTTTGTCATTTCCTAAATGTGTGACTCTAGTTCAAAGTGTTCTATGACATTGTGACCTTCAATGCTTTGTAAGCATATTTGTGAAAGGATTGATAATAATGTTAGTTGACAAATCAGGCTACCCTATCATAAGGTTGTTTGTAATATTATACTGCAGATCATAAGGTTGTCATCGTAGAAATGATGCCAATACAAAAAAATTCACTCCACTTTCGATGCGGCATTTTGAATATCCATACTCTGCTTTGTTTACCATCTAGTAATTACAGGAAGTTTATGCCTGCATAGTGTCCGCCATTATTATCATCTGTTTCTTCATCATGCATTTGTATGTTTTTGTTATCACAATGGTTGCCTAAAGACTGAACACATTGCTGGCCCCATTGTATAAGAGGTTTCAAAACAAGATATTCGGGAGCATTATGGGTGTTCAAACACTGTTTATGTAGTATCACTGGGGTGAACACGAATTCAGATCTTTTGATTCTTAATTTTCTATACTTTTCTATCAAATATCAATCAGCCAATATATTGTTGATACATTTTACTCTGTATACAGGTACTACACTCGTGGCTATTAATGACACCCCTACAAATTATCTTTAAAATACTATTTGAATGTGTTTGGCTTATTTATTTCGATAGACTCATTTACCGGAAAAGTAGCTGAAGCAATTACAGTCGATGTAGATATTGAACCATCAGATGCTAACTATATTGGAAGTATGAATGTTACATTATGTACTGGTACAAGTGTAGACAATTACGGGTGTGGGAAATACCCTATATTCAGTCAACAAAAGTTGAAAACTCCCACATGCTCAGGAAGACGGAAAAAACGAAGCATTAGGTAGTTTAGTTGAAATTTATCAAACAAGTATTTTACTGTAACAATTAATATGGTAGCGTTATTAATAATTAGATTGACTTTGTTCTATTTTGTTCTCTTCGCATCTTTGTGTCGCCTTCCTAAATAGTTGTATGTAATAAAGTTACACTATATGCTAAGCCTACAAGTTTTAAATAATAAATGCGCTTTGTTTAAAGCCTCTGTATAGTGTGTCGTTTGTTGAAGTTTTACACCATTGTCAACACTATTTTAATCATATACGGTAATCAGTTGACCTAACCAGTCTTCCTCCTGGGTTACCAACCAGTTCCAACCTGTTCTGCAAGCATCTGACAGGGAAGAAGGAAAATCGACATTCAATCAATGTTATTATGGAGAGTACACACCTTACTCATGGTTCGAATATTCAGTCTCCCTTTTGGCATTTCAGCGCTGTACTGACTGAGCCAACTTGATGGGCTATGTCTCAGGATCAAAGCTTCTTATTGGTTATATAATTTCAAGTACAAATTATACTGGGGAGTAGTGTTATATTTACGCAGCACTCTATTTTTCGATAGTCTGGTGTAAATATGAGACCTGCGTTTCCTATACCCCAGTATAATTGTACTTGAAATAACATAAGGACATGTATTAATTCTATAAAATGATCGTATTTATTAATTTTATCATCATTTCAGTGATTTATTTTCAAATGCCAAGGACACAGTTACAGAGACAATTCAAAAGCTAATAGATGCCGGTGCATCTAGCGCAGATATTAAAGAATATTTGGAAAAAATAAAAGCAGCTGAGGTTGGTCATTAATATGTATATAATGATACAGATTCTATATATTTCACAACCTTGTCATGTTTTTCAACAAGTGTCCACTAAACTCATTGTATCTCTGATTTCTGTCCAGTGATATAAACTTACGATACACATGTGCATAACTCGTTTTCAGGATTTCCAAGTATTTCAAAGCTTTTGGCCCTTGACAAAATTTCGAGGAATTTATAACATAATATTGCATCAGATAGAGCCATATTGGATGGGTATTATTTTCTGTAATAGCTTTAGTTAACACTTTATTCTCTTCTTAATTTTGGAACTATTTTCTTTGAAGTTTGCACAGCTCGTGGTTTTGGTGCAAGACTAGTGGAACTCAGTTTTGATACACATGCAGTTCCACTTGTTTTATATCAAACATGGAAACTGCAATATGTATTGTTTACATTCCTTATATCCTATTATCCTATATTATAGATTGATGAACGTGTCAAAAACTTTATTGTAACTAAGCTTGAAGAAGCAGACAAATCATCGAGTTATTCAACAGTTTATAAGGCCTTAGGAGCGAACAATCCACTTACTATACAGCATACAGAAGGTTTTGGATCAGTCAGTGTCAGTATTGAAGGAGGTACTGGTTTATTCGGTTTTGGTCAATTTGTTTTAATATGAGATAGATCGATTTATTTCACCATAAAATGTACAATTTATATGGCAATGCAAAATGAAGAAATACGTCAGTAAAACAGGATGTATGATTTTGTAAAGCCATATCAATCAACATTATATGTTAAGAATAAACATAAAAAAAGTTAAAGTGAACAGTATTATTGTCATTGTGGTTCTTTCAAGATATCTTTCACAGGAATAATGAATGAAAATGCGAAATAAATAAACTCACAAAATGTATTCAGTTACAAATTATTACTATCACAGATCAACATTGCCACGAAAAACCATGCCATTAACATTTTGTTTTGTTGTTACATGTGACTTCAAACACTGTGTACAAAAACTTTAACGATTTGAAGAATCGTTCCATTGTTTCTGATGCAGATAGAAATATCAAGATTGTGTGTAATTGCAGATCTCATTATTACCGTTAGCCCACCAACCCAGTGTTTGGTTATTTTGGTTGCGTAACTTTAGTAAGCAATAAAGAATAAAACTGCATGAAACAAATAACGTTTTATGGACTTTTTATTGTAGTAAGGTATGAATTTACGAATTCTCCAAAAAAACCACTGTTATGTGACATCATTATAAGATCCCAGGCTGGAATGCAAGAAATGTTATTTTGCAACATCTCCAATATGAATATTTCATTGAGTAACTCTACCATTTTTGAAAGTTCCGAATCATAATAACATAACTTCGAAAACATTGTCATTTGTGTATATTATTGATGCAACTAAAATACCATACTCAGGATTTAGATTTTCTCAGCATATTGCCTATAATAAGTTGGTCTCTTTTTAGAACATTCATATTCACTACGAACTTTCTCTTATTATGCTATTATTTAAAAATATGATATTTTATGCATACTGTTTGAGAGTTATACCTTTCATCTTTGAAATTATATGGTTTGTCCATAGGCTAAGTGCTATGCAGGCGTTCATACGAGAAAATGTGTAACAAATATGTAATACTAGTATCGGGTGATTGGTGTAGTTGGGTAGAAGTGAAGGAATTTACAAATAAAATAAGTATTTACTATATGTAAGATAAATAAAGTATTACATTTGTGTCATTAAATTGCTAAATGTATGAAAAGATGTTTGAAAAATGTAGCAACTGTACTTTATACGCTTAATGCAGTATGTCGTGATCACCTGGGCAACAACTTATGCATGCTATTCTATTTAAGGTGACAAAATATTTGCCATGTTTGATGCAGAAGACGATATAGTTGGTAGAGCAGATTCGTTGTTTGTTGTTGGCAAAGGACTTTCTAAAGCAGGGGCACACATTCTGGGTAACCACATTGCTGAAATGACTATCGGGGATCTTGAAGCTATGCTGCAGAAGAATAAAGTTGACCCACTGCAGATCAAAGACCTAGTGACAAATTTCATAGATCTTGCTCGGTGTCTGGTGAGTCCCTGTACTTGAAATGCATCTACAGTAAACTCCACTTACAACAATATCACTTACTGTGATGCCATCAATCCGCTCTCCTCTCTGAATTAGCCCAATCAAACTCACACATGCTCCATCGATATATACATGTAGCTCGAAAACATTCTTTAAAGTCAGACTCGAAAACGTTCTGAACTGTTTTGAGAATCAGTTAGATATGGATACATGAGGTTTTAGGGATTTCATTGACAATTATTCAATAATTTTAAGAAACGTTTCAGAGATACTTATGCGCTATATAAATGACACATGTTAACAGTTTTGACTCTGTACACAGTAAATATCATAAAGGCTATGGAGTAAAACAGTATGGTTGTTACATAGGCACTAACATGGTGAACTCAAGTGACCTCACCTTGGCCAGATGGAATATGGTTCTTAATTGAATGATTCTGTCTGAAAATTCCTCTGCAGAAATAAATAAAATGAGTCGATAATTTCAGTCAGCTTACAAGAAGTCCGTTGAATTTAAATAGACATATGACTATTGTTCTATGTATGTTTTGAATATTTTGCTATTATTGTTTGTTTTTTACATATTTTAGTTGTAACTTGAGGTAATGGATTATGTCTATATTGTTCAGTGTTATACCTACTTAAAAGTAAACTTGTTATGTTTCATATTTAGGTCAGTAAATGCTTAATTTTAGTTTTTACAGACTTAATATTTCATGTTAATTGTATGAGTAAGTATTTAAAGTAGGATTTAGTTTGGGCAGGTAATCTTTATGTTATAAAATTGTCTGTAGACGGGTAAAATGTCCGTAATTCAAGAACTCTTGATTAGTTATTAAATACAGCTTAAACAAATTAAATGTCATACAGCAGGTTCTATATGTTGTGGATATTACTGATTGTTTTATCATTAATACATCCATTTTAATATTCAATATTGAAATTAACCTGTTTTAATTGCTGTTAATTTGAATTGATGTTGACATCCGTCAAAATCATCATCAAATATTACTTTGCGTATCTTGATTTTTCAAGGAAAGCCGAGTTATTAGGATAGTGATGTTGTTGTGTGGGCAGTTTCCGAGAGTTTATGGACAATTACTCGAGTTTCGTTCGTTGTATTAATTGTATTCACACCATATTTGTTTAGTAAGAACATATTAAGAGCTCGCTTAGGATTGATTTTGTGGCTTTTTGGTCCAAGATCAAGGTCACCATTACTAAACATAGAATATTGGTTCCCGGCAAATAACTTGAGTTTCGTACACACCAAACTTGGTATATAGTAAGAACATTTGAATAACTCGTTTTGGATTGCTTTTGTGGCCGTTCGGTCCAAGATCAAGGTCATCCTTCCTAAAAAAGAACATCAGTTTCCAGTGAATAACTCGATTTTTGTTTGTCGAATTCACACCAAACCTGAAATATAGTACACAAGTAAGTACATGTGAAGCTATCTAGGGATTGCTTTTTGGTCCGTTCCATCAACGACCAGGCTCAACAGTAAACAACAGCAATTAAATTTCTGGTGAATAATTGAGTTTCATTCATCACAATTACTCATAACTTGGTGTATAATAAGAGAATGTGAAGCGCTCGCTTGGGTTTACTGGTGGAGACGTTAGGTCCAAGGTCAGGGCCACTCATACTAAAAAGAACAAATCGGTTTCCGGCAAATAACTTTCTTTTATCATATTTACGCCTTACGTTGTGTATAGTAAGAGCTTGTGAAGGGCTTGTTTGGGATTGCTTTTTGGATTGTTCCATTCAAGGCCAAGGTCAACATTACCAAAAATAGGAAATGTTTTTTCTGCTATTTTCATTATTGTGTTTTAGCATCAAACTTGATATGTATCAGTGTTTTTGCATTACCCTGCAATATAGTTTATCTAACACACGGACCTTCTCAAAATAGACTTCATTACATTCTACTAAATAACTAGAACGATGTTTCTTTTTATATTTTTCAAAATGTGTAGCTACTATTATAACTAACAAACAGTGTCACAAACACAAATTTGTTGACATCCTAATAATCTGATGTTTAACTATTAAGTTGCCCTGAAACTAAAGTACTAATGTTGCCTTGTAAACTTTCAAAATATGATATATTGCTGCAAAAAGCACTGCTTTTGTATATTATTGACCAGTACTGTTAACCTTTTTTCTGTCTGTTCTTGTTTTCCAAACTGACTGTGGTAAAGGTCAGAGGTGTATATAAATGAGTGATTCAACTACTAACACAAACTATAATGCGTTGTTGTTGTAGTTTTCTTGGACATCGTCAATAGTTCTACTTGTCTAAATATTCCTGTAGTACACAAATATTCTTAAAAACGCATTGGTAATAAATGGAAATCAAGTTTACAGCAAAATGTATGTTTTTTCTATAAACGTTTGTTTACTTTTTTACCAGTTTGCAGAAGTTATAGAGAACTTTTCCTCCGAGTTACTTGACAATGCATTTGAAGCATTTGATACAACATTAAAAGGAAGGTTTGAATTGCCTAGGAAGAATACACAACTATTTAAGCCAAAGAGATATGGTATATCCATTGGAGGCATCATTGAAGTTGTATTTGGTATGTACTCATTCAAATGTATTATTTATGTTTGGTGCATTATAAGTAATGTTTACATTTTCAAATAATGTCAATGTTTTTATATGGGACAACGTAATTCCGCCGTAGTAGTCAATGTTCATAAAATAAGCATAAAAAGAGTAAAGAGCGTTCCTTTTTAGGACAAAATATTTTTTTATAACCATAATATGCCAAACCATTACAGTCCCAGTAGTTTTGATAATTGCCATCAATCAAGTCTCCACACTCAAACATCTGATTGGTTCTTTCTTTGTATAGTCTGAACATTGACTAATGAAAGGACTGCATTTTGCAACTGGTTTTCAAATTCAGTTTAATAACATCAAGGTCTGATCTGTCTATTCTTCCAGAATTTGGTGCAAGTGGTTATTATGGATTGGATGTTCAATTTGGAGGGAAACTTCTCAGTATGGCAGCATTTGCTACAGCCATCCCTTACGGTGGAGTGACAGCGTATGGATCATTGTCTGTTGGTATGATCTTGTACGTAAAACTGCAATTAGAAGGCGTTATCTTGGACACAAAATTCCCAACCTCTGTTGAAATTGGTTTCAACAAATTTCCTCTTGATGTATCGTAAGTAATTTACCCCTAGAACTTTCAGTAATTCAGGGCAAAGTGACATCAGCAATCAATTTTGTATTGTGTCTGCTAAACTGTGTATGATGTTAATACACAGCATCTACAGTTCATCACGTATGTTTTAGTTTTACTGTTCAATTTACACTGTCTTAGAATTAACAAGCTATTCCTATGACAAACTAACAACAACATACATGTAATAATATAATTGTTTCTCAGTGGTTACTCTTCTTTTCTATGCTTCAACTGTCTAAAGCCTATCATTGACATGTTTACAGTTACTATGTCAATGCCGTATATAGGGGTATTCATCATATTCAATGATAGCTCTTGTTTCAATTTAAAATGTCAGACTGACACTTGTTAGGTACCATGTATGGGGATAATGTAGGCTATGTGATCAGTTTACTATCAGGATAATGTAGATAAACAGACTATATGGCTATGCAGGAAAGAGTTAAGCTCAATTATGATAGAAACATTAGTCTTATGTCACACTTCAGTTCCCTTCATTAACCTTGTTCTGATGTCTTAAATGATGCGGTTATGACCTGTGCGGAGTTGGTACCCATACATCTGGGTTAAGTGGCCAGCACTTTATCCACTAAACCACAGTTTGCATGTTGCTGAATTTGATAGAAAGCAAAAAATGTCAACGTAATATTTTTTTGTAATTTTAGGCTCAGAATGGACCTGGAATTAAACCCAGTAAGGTTCTCGTTACACGCTCTTGTGACGCTAGAAATTAATTTATATTTTAAAACCATCAAAGTAACACTGTTTAAAATGAATCTTTGGAGTTGGGAAGGTCCCAACATTAAAAAAAAGCTTATAGACGTGTCCACGAAAGAACCTGATGATTCACCTCCGGCTATTTATGCAGCTACTAAGGCAAAGGTAAGCCAGGGATTTACGGAGACTAAATACATGTTCAGAGCTGTTACATTTTTCACTAATAAAAGGTCATAAGCAATCGACGTGTTATCTCATGTTAGTACCATATTATCAAATGATCTGCTCCATTTCTCGTGCCATCGACAACATAAACGGTTATTCCATGTACAAATTGGAACGTGTACTTTACTATGCCAGTTGTTAGTTAGTTTATGGGTATCATCATATATATTTACATAATGTCTGTATGATAAAAACTAATGTTGTGTTCATAGTGAAACTTGAGAAACATCCATGTATATAATTTTACTGCCTCCAAACACTCGGGCTTCCCCGTATTTGAGATCAGCGAAGTGAAGCGATGTAGTTTTCCGATATGCAGCCATAAGTGAGTGTTGTCATTATTGTTTGTTTGTACTAAAAGCAATAATTGATTTTCAAAATTGTGGCATTGTAGTACCATTTTAAAATGCTTGTTCTTGATGCAGAACCCAGTCTCAGTAGATTCCTGAGACAGGGTTCAGCATCAATAAGCATTTAAAAATAGTATTACATTGCCCGAGTTTTAAAAAAAAGTACTGCTTTCAGTACAAATCAAAACTAAATAATGCTAACCTTTTACGAGCACTGTGACACTCCTCCATTATTGCTGTAGGATTTCTTTGAAACATACAGAAGATTAATACGGATGTGAACATTTTCAAGAAGGAACGGATTTATGATGCTGATCATTATTTAGTAGTTATGACCCTTAGATGTTTTTATCGTTCAATAGAGTATTCAAGGTTTCATAGGCTGTGTTTTAAATGGCTCATTTATTTCAAGGCCGTTTTCTTCAAACAAAATAAACTTTCACAGTTGATTAGTAATAATGTGAATATGTGCTCAAAAAGCAATTTGTGATGCACCTTCTTGTAGGAGTTTTGGGCCTTTGAATTTCCATCAGTTCAGTACGTATAATAATTATCAACTTTGTCAAAATACCACATTTTCCATGCCACAACATACATGTTTTAGAACACTATTGAGTACAAAGTTTTCATGGTAAGCTTTTAGGATCATTGAATGTCCGTCATCAAGGCGTCTATCGTACATCCACAGTTAGTTTGTGGACAGTGTAGGTCACAACTTTGGCCCAATCCTGATAAAACACTATCGTGGTCAGACTTGATACTAAATTACTTGGGAGAAATTCAGTAAAATCACTGTGGACTCTATAGAGGCTAAATGTTCAACAACATCTAAACTTGATCAGAATGTTTGTCTAAATGAATCACAAATATTCAAGTCTGGTACTCTGGATTCAGTTGGGTTACAAACTAGGTCTCAGGACTATATCATAAAAACCCTTTTGGATACTATACGTATAAACAACATTTTGTTCTATTATAAATTACATGAACCTTCATCAGAATGTTTATTTCAATAAATTGCAATTCAAGATTGCTACTGGGTAATGTGGGGTCAAAAACCGGGTCACATGGTCAAATACTCTAGGATTCTCTAGAGGCCTCAATTGCGGCATGAACATCATGAAACCTGAGCTAAATGTTAATCTGAATGAAATGCAAATGAACTGTGAGACTATGTACTGTGGGTAAGCTAAGCTAGGTCAAACAGTTAAATCTTAAAACTCCGAGTTAACACTGTATAGGCCACATTTTCTACTTGAGCTGCATAAATCCTGTTGAGAATGTTTGTTTTTATTAAATGCAAGTATAATTTGAGAAGGGGTCATTTGATGTAAAAAAGAACTATGCCACAATATCAAATTTTAAAAATCCTTGTCAGAAAAAATGTATTCATAGATTAACATCTCTCCCTACTCCCTATTGTTCATGCTGACTGTATTTGCTTTTAAAAAGTGAATAGTTTATCTCAATTTGTTTCCAGTTTCAAAACATTAATCCCCTAATTCGGTAAAAAACTTGCTAGACAAATCATGAAATGTTTCAAAACTACTTAAAAGAAGGAAATCATTAATCAAAATCGAAACTGGAACACGGTTTTCATAGTTACACAGTCTTGGAAAACTCAACTACTTTCTGGCAGTTCATTTGACATATACATGTTATTGGGCCCATTAAATAACTGTATGTCGGGTTAGATCAACAAAACAAGTAAAGGTTATCCTGATATATTTGTATGTTAAATCAATCATTAATGTGCATATTGTTTTCCTTCCCATGATCAGACACAGATATTTCTTTGGAAAGCCAGTGTACGTAAAGGATGGCAGGATAGTCTGTGAGCATGGGAACGAGCAAATAATTCAATGATACATTTTGGAAACAATTATTGATACAATGTATTCTGGTTTCTCTGTGTGTTATTTTTGTTTTGAATTTAAGTGTCTTATCTGAACATACCTTATCATCATCCAGTTTTATCGATACATATCGTATCATGTGATGATCGTATTGTCTCATCCCTAGTCTGAATGTGTTTTCTTTAAAAAGGGTATTTCAAGGTTTGTTTATGTCAGTGTTGATATCATTCTTTTCTAACTTATGCTTGGCGACTCAGGTGACATATGGTCATATTGTCCCTTTTGTAAGAGCACCTAACTCCACTTCACAAGTTCTTTGTGGGGGAATTATATGTTTTCGTACAGAAATAACCTCCAGTGAAACTTAAAATATTATTTTTAGAGGCAAAAAAGATCACTTCCAGAATGTGAAGTACAACAGCTTGTCAACCGAGATTACACTGACCCTGCCTTTGAAATAGCAGTAGATGCTGAAGATGACAAATCAAATGTTAAGTTCTTTCTTGATGTTGGGACAATACCAGGATCTAGTGATGCACTCTATAACTATCAACTTGGTGGTGCTGCAACAGTTGTCTCTACGGTATACTATTACCATGTATTTTTTTCAATCCTACAGTTAAACTGCAAACTAGTTAACTAGTGTATGTGTATTAAGGATACAACTATAATACATCTCTTATTTTCTTACATGTATTATAACATGAATAATGCCCCATGGTTATATGATATCTAGTTTTTGAGTCTGTAGAATGCAAGCAGTGTTCACAATTTAACAAGTTTGGTGGGAGCAAATTTAGCAGGTTGCATGCCTACTCCCTACTACTTGGTTACATTAAAAAAACGCACTATAGAGCTTTGAATTATGCTTTCAGGATGCTACATTCCTTCCTACTGGTGTGCCGTTATATTTCACCATGTTTGCTGAAAACAGTGCTGGCGCACGAGCTAGTGTTTTATGTAAACTGGAAACTTATGACATTACGCTTCCGTCCGGCCGAGTTCAAGGAAACTTTCAGACCAGCAGTAATCCATATGTTTTGAAAGCGTCTGTACTAGCTTATGATGACTCTGTAATTACTGAAGCATATGTTGGTGCTGGATATTGCCCAGGGCAGTATGGAGACCAAGTTGTATCATGGTTTTCAATTGATCTTGAAGAAAACAAGCACATTATTCAAGGTACTTTTGTTAATATATTTATCACTGACTAAATTGTTTGCGCCATTACAGAACTTATAGAGACTCCTGCTTCTAGTTATGAACTATCAAAATGCTTTCAGGTTATGGAAGTACATACTCTATTAGGAAAGTTGTAACCAGTACATACTCTAAATCTCGGCTTATTATATACAAAATTATTACAGCCCCTCAACATAGTGCTGGTGCACATCAGTTAGTTTTTTTTGTTTTCCTCTCAAGAACGCTTTGGCAAATATGGTCCTCAAACTTAATATGCCTGCTGGTTATTACAAGTAGATGATGCCTATTGATTTTGAAGTCAGATGTCACGGTTTCGATGACCCTGACATGAAAACATATTCCGCTCATTAATTGAAGAACACTTTCGCCTATGGTCCTCAAATTTGATAGGCCTCCTGGTTATGACTAGAAGTTAACCCCTATTGACTTTGAGGTTAGAGGTCAAGATCTTGTTTTCTTCAGAAATTTTATTTACACCCCTTTCCAGTATAATACATTGCCTGTATCAAGGCCATCATGCGGGCCTGGATTACATTTGCGATAGTTCTAGTTTAAGATGGATATAATAAAAGCATTTTGCTTATTCGAAATACTCTGCTGTTAAATGTTATTTCATGACCCCACCACATTTTCCTATTTATGTTTGATACCATTTCAATTTTAGTACAGTATGATTCTTTACGGGGAGCTCATTTATTGTGAATTAAGCTTTCCTCAAACGGCTCCTTTTCTCGTTTGGTTGAACTTTTGTTACATGTATGTAATAAGAAAGGAAAATATCACAAACTTTTTGGTAAAAACATATCTTTCTGTGACTATCAGTGGTTTAGTTTGTTCTGACCATGCATTTGTTGTTGTATCTGCAGAAGATGAACCATTGTCACAGTTCTCTGAAGGGCGCGAGGGAAAATTAGTGTCCATCCCAGTCTCTATCTACACTGATATACCATCTGGCAGCAAGTGTGCAGAGCAATGTTTATCTGTCACTCATTGTACTAGTTTTAACTTTGACTATGCTGAAAACCCAACGTGTGAGCTTCTACATGAAATCCAAGATTACGACGAATCTTTGTCTGTGGTAAGCTGTTTTGTCACTTAAGGCTACTGTAAACATAGAACTATTTATGAATTTATAAATAATATTTTTTAAATTTTTCATAAAGCGAACATTTTTGAAGTCATTGTTGTTTGCAGAAATACACCAACATTCTTAAAATTACACTCCAGAAGGCCAGGATTTGTGGATTTGATTCATATTGGGTACATACGTATATGATAATAAAATACAGGTCAAGTTTGATATTGGTTACAAACCATCAATTTTTGGATGAGGTAATAAAATAACTCTTGAAAGGAATCAATCATTTCAACACATAACCATAGGAGGATACAATACAGGTCATGTTTGATTTCTGTTACAATCTGCCAATATTTTGAGAAGTTACCTGTATGGCCGATTTTGTACTGAAAAAGTCGGTTTCCAAATAATAACTTTTTAAATGATGGATTGATTCAATTCATATTGATTCCAACATTGTTTACCCTTAACTAACAAGGTACATTTCAGTGCATTTAGTTTCAGCAAAAAACGCTAGCTTAAATAGCATGAAATATTTTATACATTTACAATATTATGAAGTGTAAACCATTAAAATATGTAAATGGGTTGACTTGTTTACCTGTGATGTTGTTTAATGTGACAATTCATGATGACCAGTCTTGCGGAATATTGGTATTTAATATATGAAAATGTGAACTTCATGCATTTAAGTAAGTGTTTGAATACATACAAGCAATACCATTTATAATAGTTACATTTATTCAAAGTGTTACCGCCTATCCTCAGCATTGATAGCATTATCATGATAATGTATATTGATTTGTTTTATATTGAATATTCCATGACAGAACCTGTATTAGTAACATTGGTTATGACGTCGAGTATTGCCAAATGATTTTCTAACGGCTTTGTCCGAAGCGTTTTGATGGCTTACTTTTGAGCTTTTGTTTGAATTAAACTAAGGTGAATGTGATTGTGTTGTGTAATTTGGGTTCTTTATTTCATTTTTGGGGGTGGGTACGTTCAAGTAAAAATATTCTGATGTGACGTCATTTTGTAGTTTACTTTTGCACTTTAATATTGGAATCACTATAATAATGCACGTCTAATTTGAATATATAAGGTATTAGATGAAACTGTATAAATGTATTTGTTACACACCTTTAAAACACTGAAAATGTTTTTTTTGTCACGAAAAAATATTTTGTCATGGAAAAGCTTATGATTTAAACTTTTTCGTTTTTTTTTTATGTTGTAACACTGTTTATATTTTCAGTGTATTTTATTACTTTGCTTGGTAGGGATTTGATGTTATAAAAATGTTTCTTTTCCAGATAAGTTTATTTTATTACTTTGAACGACATGGTACAGGACTTATACAAGACTTTGCATTTGACAACATGAATCTGCAGCACAATTTTCTGTATTACTACAATTTGGATCTAACTAATGCACTTGGGTATAGAGCTATTCTCTCAAGCAAGGGTTTGTTGGTTGATCTAATTGAACCAGAACCAGGTAAAAACACTTGTTACTTGAGTGCTGATTTTGACATTCAATGTTTTTAGAATAAGAAAAACTACAAAAGTCTAAAAGGGACGTATCAATAGCATTTAGCATGTTTACCTGGACAAACTAATGTATCAATGGACATGCTGCCCTTTACATAATTGTTTTTAAGAATCCTTGGTGCCATTTAAAGCGTCATCACCATGATAAGGTAGAGTCAATGTAACACGTATATGTATTTTATTAACATGACTGACCTGACTTTTTAAATTCTGCCGATAATTAGGGACCTAAGACAATATATGCCAATTTCCGTTGGTCAATGGTACTGTGACTTGAAATTATATTCCAATTGCAGGGCCAGTTTCAAATGTCAGCTTTGACCAGATGGAATATCAAAATTGTGAGCAACTATTACCTCCTGATCGACCAGACCTCAGACGGTATTGTGTTGGTGTAAATAAAAACATTCTCAATCATAGGTGAGTACATGGCACAACAGTAGTTTGTTATTTATGACTAGGCTAGTTGTTACGTGAATGAATCATTTGACACTTTACGTGATGGTTTGCTCCAACATTTGTTTACATAATGGGATAACTTATTGTTGATTAATAACTGTTTCACCAGGAAGCTTGTTTTGGGCATAGTACCATGGGGTAATCACCGGCAGAAGGTGTTACATCATACCATTGCACATATTATGTTACCTTTAAACTCAATAATTTGATGTCAAGTGTCACTTTTAGGATTGTTTGACTAATAGCAATGTTATTTTTCTTTTCATTATAGGAGCCTGATTGATGGAGAAGGGTCGGCAACGGTATTCAATGGTGATGTGCCACTCCTAGATATGCGATATTCTAGAAATGTGTATTACATCGCTGGTACTGTTCTCTGTTTATATTCATATGGATATGAATTACTGTCATAATTTTGTTTAATGTATGACTGTTTAATGGGCAAGTTCGACAGAGAAAGTTACAACCTGCCAATTTTGTAGGTGTTTTGGCCTAGTTTGTACTTACAAAAATGGTATCAGATAAATGACTCTAAATATGATGAATGTATTCAATTGATATTGGGCACATAGGCATGAAATACGGGTCAAGTTTGATTTCCGTTACAATCTGTCAATGTTTGGAGGAGTTCTGGCCCTATTTGTATTTAAATGTTTGGTTTTCCAATGAATATTGCTTGAGAATTGTTTGACCATTACAAACAAAATATTTGCATTCTACTGAAAAGCCCATTACAGGGAGGACATCCGATAATTTTGATAGAAATCTTACAAAGCACATTTTTGGTGAGATGTATTTATTGTGTTAAACATGACAACGTAACGTAAACAGTGACCAATTAGAAAAGCATTCAAGTGTATTCAATATATGTAGTGTTCAAGTAAATGTTAATATTTTGAATCAATGACCGGGTGTTTGTTGTAATTGTTATTGATATTGTATCATTTGATACTTTGTATAGGAAACTGGGACGGTTTCCGTGACAATGAAACTGGAATTCTAGCGTATACAATGTCTGTAGGGAAGGTTGTATGTGAGGACTTGATCCATCCGCATCATGACCCACATAGACATTTACTGCATTCTTCACAGTGGACACATAAATCTACCATCACAGGGTCATCAAGCATGGGTACATTCCCACTTGAATGTGAGTAATGTCCTTGTAATGTTAGGAATAGCTTGAGGTGTGAACGCATGCAAAATAGTATGCGTCTTTATTTACATGCAGATAGACTAATTTCGCATTCACCCCTCAATCTCTGGACAGATTATTCTGACATTTACAAATCTTCCCATCAGCATGTTTTTGTAGCGATATGTCCTTTGCTATGTCCTTGTATGTTGCATCATTGACATATATTGTATATGTGAATATAATATGTGGTCAATAATAATAACAGTAAAAAATGCAATATTTAATTTTTAAAATGTGGGAATATTTCAAAATGTATTATAGTTCAGGATTTCAATTCACAATTAATCTGTCGAGAACTTGGTGATAAACTAATGAAAGTGTTTCCTTATCAAAACTCATTTGCATTTGGTTTGCCCTAAAACCTTGATATGAAGTAGTTTGTCTTGTAAGAAATTTCTCGTGTTACTTCCAACGCAACATAACTCAAGATGTATGGCATACATCAACTACAACAGAAGGTCCATGTTCATCAAGCATGCCACATTTGAATATATGCACCGTTTCCAAAGAAGCTGATCGTGTTTTTTTCAGCCGGTCGTTACTACATCACAGTACGAGCACTGAACAAGGTTGATTATGGTGGTCCACATGCTATAACTGTTTGCCATTCTACTCCTTACATTATTGATATAAGTGAACCCATCATACATGAAATATTTGACATCAAATACAACGAAAATGAATTAGTACTATCCGTGCAACATAACTCGAGGTAAGTGCAATCTGAAATGATTAGGTTGATATCATGCATGAAATTAAACCTATATATTATGCGTTGACATATTGCAGAAGTAGTCAGTGTGGTAAGTAGCAGTTTGTATCAATTTTGACAAATTCTTCAACAAAGAAGGTCAAACCACCAAATTGTCTCAAATGTGTTGACTATGTTGTGTAACTTTTATAACTTTAATAAATTGAGTTTCAACTTTTAATGCAGTTGGTCAAAGTCTGTTTGTGCACACGATAAGTTCAGCATCCATGAACAAATATGACTTTTGACTTTTGCTATAGATGACATTTTCTTTTGTTTTAACATGATCCTTATAAAAAGATTGTACACAAATCTGTGTGAACAAAATGTCGGAATAACGTATTAAAAACGTACATTTTATGATTCCTACAGCGATCCAGAATCTGATATTGCCAAAAGTGAGTTATGCCTTGGTAAGACAACAAGAGACTGTATGATTAGAAATTGGATAGTGCTATCAGAGTCACCGACAATATCAGTTCAATTTCAAATCCCTGATGGAATTCCAACTTGGATAAGACTCCGAGTTACAAACAATGGTAAACATATTAATTTATTATATTGTTATCTGGACTGGCTACTTAAGACGAATTAAGATGGCTTTGGCTACATTCTAGTCCATTTTACAACTTGCAGATTTTGAACTAGACAAACACAGTTCAGCTGTCAGACACTTGCTTTGACATTCATAACTTAATATTGTATTGGCTAACATGACTTTATTTCAGAATATGGACAGTAACTAAATGTTTAATGACTAAGGAATCATTGCATTTTTTGTACTTAACAATCAAAATAAAACACTACTATATTAATCCAAATGAATTCAATGTTATGTTAATTAGAAAAAACTCAAAGTTGTGTCATTCAGGGCAAGTTGTCATTTTTTGAAAGAACATTACCTAAATACTGTTGAAAACAACACACGACTCCCAACAAAAAAAGGAATGTTGATATTTTTATATTTCAGTACAACTGTATACAGTCAGGCAATCTGACCAGGCCATACTTGTCGACTCATCCCCACCACTGGCTGGAGAATTAAATGACGGAACGATTATTAGTGAAGATTTGCAGTACACAAACTATTCAGACCGGGTATATAATTGTCCTACATCATTTACAGCATTGTGTTGTGCAATTTGTGTTATTTTCCTATTTCTGGATACATTATAATGCATAAATTTGAACGTACAGTGTCATCTCTCGTAAGCATCACCCTTTTGGAGATGCAGATTTAGCTATTCTTTAAGATATCCAATTGGTGGTAAAGGTTTTCTACTGGAAGACTGATAATGATGTTGAAGAGAGGTTGTAACGTTTTCACTGCTTATTGTCTTTTGTGAGTTAACAATTAATTTTAATTGTTAAATAAATCATAGGAATTTACCATTACTATAAAATTAATTTTCCTATTACATAGATATGTGCAAATTGGAAGGACTTTTATGACCCACAAAGTGGTATTACATCTTATGCGATCGGTGCTGGAACTTCTCCTGGGGCTGTAGATGTTGCAGATTTGAAAGATATAAAAAAGACTACATATCAGTACTGCATCCGACTGAATGAGACAAATGTTTTGAGTCATGATAATGTGTATTATATTGTGTTATGGGCATACAACGGTGGCATAAATCAATTAAATATTTCAATTGTATCAGATGGAGGTATATACTTTTTTTTTTACATGCTAACATCATAAAAGTGTTAATGAAAAGCTTATGATTTTAAGTATTATATTTACAACAAACCATATAAAATACATGGGCCCGTTTTATCATGATTTCTTACGTACACTTATGTTGTAAATCCGTCATAAGTCTGTCAGAGGAAGTTTTAACATTTCTTATAGCTATACCATTTGGCTTGTTACATTGTATAAAAGGGATGTACGATATTTATTTGTTATAACGGCTTCATTTAACATACAACATGCAAGTATGAAATGGCACCAAAAATATCTGTGTTTCTAGAGTTATGATCGGCGTATTACTTGTGCACTGCACTTTTTCTTATATTGGTAATGCCCAGTATGCTTTTACAAGTTGTGAATAGTACTGCATGTATCATCTTTGCAGTTCGCGTGGACTTGACCAAACCAGTGCTTGGTGATGTTATCGATGGTAAAGATGCAGATTTTACCAACCTACAGTTCAGTTCTTCACCATCAACTGCACAGTTGCAGTGGCGAAATTTCTTTGACCCTGAATCAGGCATTCGGGAATACGCTGTACGTGTATGGAGATTAAGGTAAGAACGCGTAAAGATAAAAGTACTTAGTGTATAACATACACTTTTTTGTATTATTTGAAAAGAAGTGTTCAAACTAATGTATAAAGTGAAACATATGTTGTATTATATAATTATTTAATATTTTTAATTTCTAGTAAAATGTACTTAATAATTAAGGTTCGACAAACCTTGGGAGATGATCAAAAAATGGGAGATATTTGGCTTTACTAATTACATGGCAGAATGGAGGAACTTCAATTTTCAACATAGAGATATTGTGAAATCAGAACTGAAGGCAACAAATGGAGCATTAAATGATATAGACTCTGAAACAAATGGTTTTATTGTTGATCTGACTCCCCCTGCCATACAGTATATAAATGATGGATTATTTGCCGGTACAGATATCAACTTTCAGGTTAGTTGCTTAATTGTACTTACATATTTGTGTATCAAAAATATCATCCTAGTTTTTAAGTAGCCATAGTCTTAACTATCAAAATAAGTTATTATTTTATTTGGGCGGTGTGGTATGTAAATGTGATCACTTTCATTATATACAAGTATATGATACCAGTTATCAAGATTAAAATGTAAGCATGACAGTATAACTGTTTTGAATACCTGGACAAGTGATTAGTATCATTACTCTGCGCTCAGTATTCAAAATGTACTCTGCTGAGAGTGGAGATTTCAGTGTCAGTGCTTGATTTTGTATGAAGCTTACTGATATTTGAGTATTCTTTTTTGAAATTTGAGAAAATTCCATTCTGTGTGCTAAGTAACAGTTATAATCTTAGGTACCTGGTCAATATATTATTGCTTAGTTTATAAAAAATGTATTTGTAATTACAGTATAATACTACAGCACTGCTGGTGAACTTTAAATTCTTCGATCCTGAATCAGATATCAAAAGCATCAAATTGCAAGTTTATGAATTGCAGCAAGGTGTTAAACATGTGATTTATCCAGGTAAATAATTATGCGGCATTGTGGTCTAGTGGTAGAATACCTCACACAGTCAACAGTTTCAGTACTACCACCGGTAGAATTCTTATACAGTCTTCATTTTTCATAAAACGCGTTCAACCAATAAGTCAGTTATGGAAAGTTATATAGATTGATTTAAAAAATAAATATGTTTGAACTGAATATAATGCAATAAATATACAAATGCATCGACTTATTTTAATTATCACAATTATTATTTCACTTTGTCTGTAGACAAATGTACTTTTATGAAATCCATTTTTATGAAAAATACCATTCATGCTTAGGATGTGTTTTTCATGATACATTCTTGTTTGCAATTCTTACGGAAGGGAATCTCAAAATACTATTGCTACTTTACACACTTTATTCCAATCAAAGACATTATGAATACATATAGCAAAACATGAATACAAGCAGATGTTCCTATGGAGGCCCTTAATGCAGATGTTGTAAATAATTTGAGAGTATGGCATCAATTATTATGCCTGGGAACCGCCTTTCCCTCTTTTCAGTCATACCTTGTGGTACGTGCATGAGTATGTGTTTATATTTAATATTGTAGGTACGAGAGAAGATTGGCTTACCATTGACATCAACCGCAATGAGTATTCATTGACTGACTTAACGAGTCCTTTAACTGGAGGACATATTTATTATGTCAGAATGACAGTTGGAAACTGGGCTGGCCTTATGTCAACGGTTGACACAAATGGTGTGCTTGTAGACGTCACTCCACCAGTGGTAATTTCGTTTATTGCATGTCATCAATGCACTGTCTAATAGAAATATGTGTGTAAATAATGTGCTCGTTATAGAATGACAGGTGGTCTTATTTGTCAAACTGTACTGTACCAAGAGACATGAATCCAAAACTTAATTAAATTGGCAATTCTTTCATTCTTGGATAGAAAGTTGTCCACACTCTTTAGCATTAATAATGATTATGCCATCTTGGCCATGTCTTTTCACCTACACACAGGAGTTAATGTCTTTCAATTACCAGACTAGCGCTACATTTGCTCTGTCAGTTTCTGTTTGCCTTTGTCGGATCCCCACCAAACCTATTATCGATGTGTATTAGCAGGAGACGTCAGCCACTCATTATGAATACAACTTGTTGTTATGAATCTCTGCGTGACATACGTATAAAGTGACTATTTCACACTTTTGTTTATGATAAATTCCATCCTATATTACATGTTCATTCATTGAAATTATTTCAAACATGTAGATGCGTACATTCTATGTTGGTGTATTGAGTGGAGTAGAAGAGAATGTTGAAGGGTTTGTCTGGCAATCTGATCATAATGGTATAAAAGTATCGTGGATATCCAATGACCCCGAATCAGGAATCAGCACAGTTCAACTGTCTGTGGGAACATCACCAGGTATGTGTATTTTCCGGTACTCTAAACAGCTTTATCCTTAAAGATTTTAGTTTAGTAAACTTCTAACATTCTGGTTTATTGCATAATTGTATATTGCTGTTGTGAATACAACATGTACATGAGTTTAAAAGTGTTTTCATCTGTTAGTGCTAAGCCGAACATTCCTTGGTGTATGTGTTATCTACAAGCTTTTGTGTTAATGAACACCTTTATTTTGCTAGATAAAATTAGAATTCAACTACCGGTATTTTAAATTGAATGGACTTTTTTGTATTTTCTGACAGTACTGAGTACAGCACGTATTGCTCGATATATTATTTTACACATATCAGCTCTTATAAAAGGTACATGTTTAACGTAAACAAAACAAATGTAACAGTGAACTTTTGACATTGCAGAATGGCAAGAAAGCATGTAGTAAACAATCAATGTACGAACATTTAAAACATTTTTTTTATATAAGTTACATGTTTTGTACATGATTAGGTAACACAAAACACGTTTTTTGCAAAATTAAAATATGGATTGGGAAACAAGGCATTCATGCATTCTGGTATTGCAACAAGCAAAACTGTCAACTGGCAGAGTTTCCGTAATGTACTGTGTATATATTTATCTGATAAATATATTTTTATTAATCAATTGTCTGCAGGTGATACAGACGTTTTGGACTGGATACAAATTGGGAATGTTGATACTAACACCTACCTACATGTTAGTTTGTCTGACACAGAATTGTCTCTGAACCATCCTATTTATTATGTTGCTGCTCGAGTTCAAAATGGTGCTGGATTATGGAGCAATGTGGCTGTATCAACACCAATAATAGTCGTACCTGAAGATGTTACTGGTTTGTGTACTCCTTTTATTTTATTGAAGCCTGTTGTCAGGCTTATGCCACTGATATACTGATGTTTATCGACTTTATGACTGTTTCTGGCTTTTCAACCAGTACACACATGTGTTCTTCTGCAGCTAAGCTGCAATGGCACAGTGTTATTTAACTGTGTCATGAAACCAGTCTTAGAATGCCGCCTTGCCATTGGTAATTTTTAGGACTGCGCTAAAAACAACCAATTGAGCTCTGTTTTACAAAAAGCTTATCACATGTTAGGCTTCCTTGGACATGAGACATGATATGTAGTCTAAGTTTGTAGATTGTATAGCTTTGTTCACATGATATCATTACGTTGTCAACTGACAACAGTATTTATCATTATTTGAGCAAATTTGTGTGAATGTTTGTCAGAATTCATCTGTTTTATATATAAGATGTCAAGTTAAATTTATCTTTAAGGTATTAAGACCTTTCAACGACACAAGTAGTATTGCAGTAGTCCTTTCAACAACACCAGTTGTATTACAGTAGTCCTTTCAACAATACCAGTAGTATTGCAATAGTCTGTTGAAAACTACCAGTAGTACAACAGTAATCATTTGAACAACACCAGTATTATTACAGTAGTCCTTTGAACAACACCAGTACATTGTAGTATGGCAAAAGTTATTTCAACAACACCAGTAGTATTGCAAAATACCTTTCAACAACACCAGTAATATTGCAAAAGTCCTTTCAACAACACTAGTAGTATTGCAATAGTCCTTTCACCAACGGTTGTGGTATTCGATAGACCTTTCAATAACACCAGTAGTATTGCAATAGCAGGCTTCAATAGTCACTTGTATTAATCATCGATCTATTAATACCAGTAGTGTCGCAATAGTCCTTTCAACAAAACCAGTAGTAGTGCAATATACCTTGCAACAATGTCAGTAGTCCTTTCACCAATGGTATTGATATTGCAATAGACCTTTCAATAACAACAGTAGTATTGCAATAGCAGGCTTCAATAGTCGCTTCAATTTATCATTGACAGGTATAAGTTACGACGGACCGTATGACACATTCGATGATGATCTGGATTACCAAGCAGATAGCCATACCGCAACAATTAAGTTTATGGACTTTGAGAGCAGTTTACATGGGCTTAAAGGATATGACTGGGCAATAGGAACATCACCTGGGGGAGAAGATGTTCAACCATATATAGAGTATGCCATACAACATGAGGAAGAGTATGATGACGCTGGACATGGTAATATATTTGTGTCAATAATATAAGAGAGCATGCATGCACATCGATGAATGTACAATTATTTGATATATGGACCAGACTGTTTCTTAAACTCTTTGTATATTGATCATAGTTTAAAGATGGTTCAAGTAAGTGTGCAAATAGTATGTGTGTTGACAAAATTGCAATGTCAATATAGTTATATCAATGTCTGGTTTAAATTTCAGAATGGAATGTTGTGAGTCTGTGATGATTGATTAAATTACTATATTCGTCATTTTGTACTCTCTAAGTGTACATTTGTATCTGACAACTCTTTATCATTTGCTTAGTAACCGAACAAACCTGTAGAGTGCCGGATTTATAAAGTTAACTTAAATCATTTATAAAGATTTTATTTAGTAGTCGATGAAATCTTTAGTGCATATTAAAAAAACAATTTTGTCAGTACTTATCTAATTATAACTAGTTTAAATTTTAACGTGTTTTAAGTCTGTTTCATTTCTACAGGGTTCTCTAGTTCTGGTTTGGCACATATGTCCATTGATCTTAATCCTGCAAGTACTTATTACACAACACTTCGTGTTATAACAAATGCTGGCAATGTTCTACAGGCTACCACTGATGGTATTGTGACTGATACAACACCACCACATGTTTACATAAATAGGCAAGTAATAGCCATGAAATGTCATCCGTATATTGAGGTAGACAGGTGCTTCAACAATAAAACATTGTCTAGCTAAGAAGTTAAGACCTCTTGATTCACAATGATATTTTACGCTGTTTGGCCTTAATGCCGTTTTAGTAACCATGCTTAATTCAAGACTTGGGAAGAATGCAGTAGGATTTTATATTATATTTGATAGCATTAATTTGTAATATGATGAAGGCCCATAGTCCTATCCATTGTGCAGTCTATGTTGTTTTGTGATGTTTTGTTCTATGTTGGGGCCGTTGCAAGGATTGTATATGGTGTTTATGAATTTTGAATTTAAGAAACATTGTGTCTCAACCTTATGTTTACATTTATGATAGTGTATTATCTACACTCACATAATTGGCTCTGTTGAAGAACCCAAACAGATAGAGACAGTGTACCAGCTTGATGATTGGATTACTGGACAGTGGTCTTATAATGATGATGAAATACTGAATGATGGTGTTAATGATAACATCAAATCTACAGTATTTTCTGTTGGTACTTACCCATACAGCGAGGATTATTGTTCAATGACTAATGTAAATGTGACACCAGATTTAACAGGTGATATTACTGAAGGAAATGTCAAAATCATTCAACCTGGTATGTAAATTTTACACTCGTCTTTTTGCTTACATATAACTAAGACTTTTTATTGGCAAGTGATGTTGGTGACTTTTTTCACGTATATTGTGGGGAGAGGTGTTGCAACTGTACGATATGTCGAGTTATGTAGAACGTTCATATGGAATTCGATAGGGTGTTGCTAAAAAGGCATGAACAAATCACTTTGAACTATTGTCCTGTCAGTATTACATGAAAAGCTGTATCTTTATTTAAGCAATATGTAGCCCACTTGGACAACCAATTATGTCATTGCAAAAACTATTTCAAGTTGGTAAATTTCATATTTCTGATAATTATGACAATCCCCATTTATTCTTCGTTCTAGTAGATTTGGCAGGGTTATTATAAGTGAGTTAATTTCATATGCCTTTCTAAACAGTGGATAATAAGCAAAAGCATTCTACTGAGATCAGTAGAAGTAATAAGAAATATTCATTTATTTAATTGTAGGAAAGCCAAACATTGTATCCTTAAATGTCAAAAACAAAGCAGAACTTGAAACGACTGTGTTTGCCGCTGCTTTAGTACAGGATATAACAGAACCAAATGCTGGAACAATTTTATGCCCATTTTTTGTTCAGGTATAAAATAGTAAAGGATGTATTGTAGTATTTGCGAAATGTAGCAAACTTTATTCAACTTTGCATTCAAAAATCGTATGAAAAATAGTTTCAAAGTGGCATTAAATGAACAAATACATTCCAAAATATGTACATTTATTTCAGCATAACGAAGAGACTTTATGAAATAATAAAAGTGTAAACAGGTCAATTTAAGTGAGTGCTTGCCAATGCGAATTACAATTTAGTTAGGTAAGATAAGTATCAAGGTAGAAACCGTAATATTAAATGACACATAAATATATATGTTTTGAGTATTTTGTTAAACTATATCTGTATTTCTTCATACGATATACAATAAATTCAACTTCATTTTGGGACGGTGCAATTTATTCAAATGTATGCTTGGGTTGAGCTTTCGAGTTTTGATGTCTATGACCTTAATTATATTCAGTAAGTATCTTTCACTCTTGCTACAAATAACCATTACACTATGGTTAGTTTGATTGAGTTACAATCAGTGGGGAACGTGTTTATTTATCATATACAGTAGAAAGGTTTATCAATATATATACTATAATAAATATATTGAACTATGTTGTGTTTTTTTGTATTGGATTATTTATTATAAAGCAGCATGTTACACACTTCAGAGTCATTCTCCCGTTGAATGTGTCTGGTTTGGATTTACTGATGAAGAAAGTGAAATTGTTGAATACAGCATTGTATTTGGATCAAAACAAGGGTTTAATGACATCAATGAAGCTATTCATCTTCAACAAAACTACACATCATACATTGCTCATGGTAATGTGCACGCTTTATTTCTGTATTTGATACTAATGTTAGCTTTCCAGCTTTTGTAGTTACTGATATGAATACTTGTGCATCACTCCTCCATAAGCTGCAGGTAAAGGTATCTAGGTTGTAGGTATCTAGATAAGACAATGTTTTCACATGCAAAGACATAACTTATCAATAATACGGATGTCACATTAACAGTCAGGTCATGTAGTGGTTATTGGTAGAACTAACAATCTTTAATAATGCAGATAGACAGTTGCCTCACATAAACTTGTACATACTTGTTGTATATTCCATGTCAAGATTATATATATTGTTTAATTGCAAGAGTATGTGTAAAACTTAGAAATTGGAATTTATTACAGATATTACTAAAGATCACACTATCACACTCTATGCTACACTGACAGCAGAAAACAGTGTTGGCATGAAAAACAGGGCTTACTCTCAAGCCATCATTGTTGATGATACACCGCCAGTTGCAGGAGTTGTTGTGGAATTATCAAGTGCATCCAAAATCTATCCTCAAAACTCTACCAAAGCTGTTGAATTTAATAGAAGGGCATGTACAACAGAATCTGGTAAGGAGTGCTGTCCCCTTTAATTGTTTTTATAATGCCATATTGTTGGAATCAGTTGCAATTGTATTATGAACACTGTTGAAAAACAAGTTACCGTTTATTATTTGTACAATTTAGCACATTGTCTAACTCATCAACGGTTGTTTTAGATCTTTTAATTCATGCATAACTGATATTGTAATCGATAAATTAACATATACATCTTTTTCAATTCATTCCACAGAATGTGAGTCGATAGATGCAGTCTGTATTGAATCTTTGGAACGTCTTAGTATTGCATGGACTCTATTCAGTGACCCAGAATCAGAAATTACAGAGTAAGTTTTAATCTAATTATTTTAAGATATCTTCGAACTTTATTGTATATTTGCCTTACTTTCATTATTGAGATTGGAATATAACCAGTCTATATTACCAAATTTATGTAGTGTGTCGCTTTTCGTAAACAAATTATCAATGACGCACCTCCTCTTTTAGTATGGGGATGTGATAAGCACTCTTTTAACTTTCATCTAAATTGTATTTAGGAACATACTTAAGGCTTTTTTTGTATTCTCCAATGTTTTAAGAATGTTTATTGTAAAAGACATCATTATGCATGTAACAGTGCTTTACCTCACTGCTAAAGCAGGGAGTTTTGGAAATATCCTTATCCTTAAGATTAGGTTTAGAAAATCAAAAAAGCAGACAAAGTATAACGGTCCCAACAGACTTTTCAGAATCCCCCTGTTTGAATTATCTTCATTTTTCAGATATCAGATAGCTGTTGGAACCACACCAGGAGGTGGACAAGTGCTTCCATACTTTTCAGTATCAAGGACATTGAATCAATACACAATAACAGGACTTAACTTAAATGGATTCAGACAGGTATGGTATTATATTAGGAGACATAAAAATCTATACCATAATAATAAATTAATGTTTGATAGTTTGTTGTTGGTTAGTACTTGTGAATTGGAAATCGTGATTGTTTCAAATATGTGTACATTTAGTTTGCTGTTAAATGTTTAATACTTTTCAGATAGTGTTCAACTCAGGTTTTGAAAGACAAGTTTTTCCATAAGATAAAACATCACAACAAGGAGACATAGAAATTTAATGTCAAATATCTTATCACTAATACCGTGTGTAATGCAAGTTGCTTTCTATATCCAGTGGAATTACTTATTTAGTAATGGTCTAAATTGTTATTAAATACAATAAACAGTTAATCAGCTAGTGCAGTTAAATGAATGCATACAAGGTGTGTCCGCGGACACATATCCTTATTTTAAAAGGATACTATTTACATTTCCTATGTATTATCCATCATTACACAACATGCAAATATATTGACAAATACAATTTAAGCAATAATTGATTTTGATACAGTGTGACTTGTGCAGCGCAGGTCAATAAGTATTTGCGACGTCAACGTTACTTACATTACATAACGCTCTAACTGTCAAAGCAACAACCGCCATCATTAACAAATACTTAATAGTATGCTGTATGTAACATATCTACAGCGAACTTTCGTATAATGATGCTAACAACTCATTATATATAAGCCTCCACAAACATTGTATATATTTATGCATATTATAAATACGTTATGTTATGTTGCAGGTATTTGCGACTGTAAAGGCTGTCAACTTTGCTGGACTTGCTACAAGTGCTACATCAAATGGAGTTTACATTTCCTATCTCAGTCAGGGACTTCCTCCAATTAGACATGTTGGCATTTATGATGCTCATAAACATGATGTTGGTGATATGTACGTTACTTCAAAATAGTTCTTGATTTATAACAATATCAGCAAATTTGGTGTCACTTTTAACAAAAATATGTTGCGCTCACAAAACAATATTTATGTAAAGAATTTGACCATCAAACATGCAAATATTGTATAATTACGTTAAACATACCTGTACAAATCTTCAACAATTTTATTCATGATATCCCAGCCCACAGTAAATGTACTTTTTAGACTGCCTTTGTATACATACACTTGTTAACAGGATTATGAGACAAACATTCTGTATTGAAGAGGCAAAAACTATATTAATCAGAGCAAATCTATGTTGAATAGATGGTTACAGCAATCAAACATTATTCGGTTGTGCCAAATATTGATGTTAATAAACTTGCAGACAATACCAGTTAAATAAAAACTTGATAGAAGCTGGATGGGATACATCTGGTGACCCCTGTCCTGCTGTCAAATATGAATGGGCAATAGAACAAACAGATGGTGAAATTGTACAAGATTTTGTGGATGTTGGCAGTAAGTAAACTGATTATTTAATTGTAATAGTTAAAAGAACGAGTATAAGTTGCTACATGGAACGCCACATACATGCCACAGTGTCTCCCTGCACAGACCTCTGGGAAAACAACAATCGATAAAACTTTAGGCACTGGAGGAGGTTAAAGGGTACATACGTTAAGGAACAGAGGTGCAAGGAATGACCTGACAGGAATAACTAAGATAATCAAACTGGACAGTGAAGGAGGGAGGGCATGATTGGATTAGCCTTCTATGCATTTTATTTTAATTATTTCTGCCTGCTCATCTCCTCGATTTATTTATGGACCTGTTTATGAGTATCATTTGTTTGGAATGTCAATTCAAAAGCACATTAAGAAAACATCAAAAGTGAACTGGTACAAAATAGACAACATAATATATATAAATAATCTTCCACTGGCTACATGAGAGGATGCAGAGTTACAGTCTACAAGACGCACCTTACAGGGGAGTGTAAGATTTTCAGCACTTTTTTTAACGCTGAAAATTCCTGTCTGAGAAGTAAGAATAAACAATCAAAAAATGTTTTTCATTACTTTTTCCAGCATCTGAATATGAAATCAATAACCAAGTTCAACTTAAAGAAGGTGCACGCTACTACAATTTACTCAGAGTGACCAACATGATTGGATTTACCTACACATTAAGATCAGATGGTGTCACCATAAATGCCAATGCATTGATTCCTGGCTTTGTATATGATGGTGATGTCACGGGGTATGATTTAACAATCCAACAGTCACGATCTTCGGTCACAGCCAACTGGGACGGGTTTGGAGCTCCAAAGATTGATACAGATATACAAGATATTCTTACAGGTATTTGAACCAAACATAATGATACAAAACTTGTCTTAACCCGTTTATCCATTCCATACCCTATGACCGAGCTGATATTGTCTCTGTTGAAGCATTATTTCAAGCCTGTCACTTTTTGAAATTTTGTTTTATATCTTCAGTAGTTAATAACCAAGTATCAATATCCTATGTATGATAATAAATGATATTTTTATATAGGAAATGCGGGTGTTGAAGTAGAGACAGATGCCAATCAAGGAGTTGCTTATTATATGGTCGCTCTCGGAACTGACAGAAGATTTCCAAAAACAAGGGACAATATTGTACCATTTACAAATGTTAGGCGTAATACTTCAGTGACATTTATGGATCTTTCACTGGAACCTGGTTATGCTGTGTATTATTTTACAGTCAAAGGTTTTAGTGTATCATATTCATTTGCCACAGCAATCTCCAATGGATTCTATGTCAACTTTAATGGTGGTGTTACTAGTATGTATTCACTTAGTATTTATTCTAATTTTATATTGCCATATACAGTAAAACATCACTTAAATAACACCTCACTAATAAGATCACCTCAAAATGAAGAACACATTTTTCAAGTCCACTTACACAGTTGTTCTCTTTATTCGACCTCAATGTTGAGACCACCTTCATATCAAGACCAATTTTCAAGGGTCCCAATGGTGGTCGTATTATTGATGTTTTACTGTATGCCATTTATGAGTAAAAAATGTAAGGGATAATATTTTGTAGCATTGACAATTATCAAATCTTGGTTTTCATCCATGCCGGTGGTGTTAAACAGGGAGCTTCATGATAGCACACTGATGTTTTGATACATATATTTATGAACAACATTAACTTGGCACATGTAATCTCCATAACAGGACGATGTGCTGCTCTAGGTTCAATGAAGGTCACTGTTACTAAACACATATTTGTTTGTATCCAAAGTATATAGTATTTGTCTAAAATATAAACACTCATTTTGTGTCACATATCACAAATTCGGGGCGCCTGTGTCTGTGATAGAGCTGTTCTACATATGAAAAATGCAGTATAGACAAACAATTATTTATCCTGTGTGATCTTACCAGGAATACTATGTTGGGAATTATCTAGTGTCTAAATTACCCCATATGGCCTGTTGCTCCCATCCTTTACAAAAATTGATAGGGGCATTATATACGCAAATTTTCATGCACACTTAGTTTGGGATTTGACATAAGGATACTTGAATATTTATCTGTAGATGGAGAAATACTAATGCAAGACTACATAGACTCGGATTCACAAATTGACGCAAGATGGGAAGGATACACATCAGAAGTCGACATACTGGTATACTATGTGGCAATATCAAGTGTTGTAAAAGAGACATCTAATGATTGTAGAACATATGTAAGTGCTGTTGTTTGTTTTTGTTCATAATAAAGGGAATGTTGTCATTGAAAGTAAATCGAGCAGAACATGTATGTACTTAAAAATGTCCAGACCGTTATAATGTCTTATAATACTCTACACATTTCTGGGCCTGTTAGATTTGTATTGGGCAGTTGAGACTTCCTTGCTGGGTTTGTGTTCTCTGCAGCAATTTGATTGAACATCAATGTTGTCTTAAAACAGTTGTACTCTACGTCATAGTCATGTTGAAATACCATTAATATAAACATTTGCAGAGAGCTGTGTAGTGTTGGTACAACTGTGTTGTAGTAAATAGTCATTGTACTGATTAAAATGTCTGTAACAAGTACACTGAACCATTGGTTCTGTCTTATCTAAATACTCCTCAATTACGTGTCAACATTGTGAATAATTGGATTGCATTATGTTAGAAATAAGAACATGTTTTTGTTATATTTAACTGTTTGTGCAAATAATAATGCAAGTTTATGCCTTGTTCAGTAATTACCATATATCCTTGTATATATATTTATATTCCCGCAAACTAAGTTTGGGGGGGGGGAATCTGGAGTCACACTGTTGGAGGGCTTGTTAGCTGTGACGCGAACAACTTCTACAGTTTTAGGAGGATTTGCATGGTACTTTACACAAATACTCAACATGATGAGTTGTAGTGATTGCCATAAATATATTTTCAATCACATTGAATATGAATAACTGGCAGCCATTTTGAATTTTCTCGAAGACTTGTAGCGTGAACTACTTTTACAGTTTTTAAAGGAATTAATAAACGTTCACACAACTAATTAACATGACAAATGTAAGTGCGTGACATAATTTGTTTGTCAATCACATTCAAGATGGCTGACTTTCTCAAAGACTTGTGGATAAACTACTTCTGTTTTAATGATTTTTATGAAACTTCACACAAATAATCGAAATGATGATTAAATGTATTTTCGATCGAATTTAAGATGGCAGACTGGTGAACTCTTTAGACGTGGAGCACTCGTATTCGGTACTGCAGAGGAGTATTATCACTTTGAGTGATAGCTCTCTTATTGACATCTAGTCATAGGTTAAACACAAGAAGTTAGAGACCAGTATCAGAATGCAGCTCTGTTATTGCCCAGACTAGTTTATGAAGCTGTATACTTTTGAGTTTTCTGACTGGTCTACATATTTATATTCATAATCTGTACTCTTGGTATTGTAATAAAATCATGTTTTGATGTACACGTAAGTCTTGTTTCAACAACTGAATATTCTATTTCTTGCTTCTATTAAGGCTGATGGTGGTCATGCTTCACCAGGACAGATGGCACAAGTATTTGATGTTTATCCAGTTACCAATATCGGTGTTAGCACATATGTTAAAATTGAAGATCTTGTCCTGACACAAAATGGAACCTACTATGTTTGGGTGTTAGGTAAGTGAATATCTATACATTTTCTCTCACCCTTAGAATATGTGAAAATACAATTGGTAATTTAATGTTGCATTGTGATGATATCATGTCACATTATTTTTCATTCTTGTCGAAATATTATATTTCAGCATTAGATAAAGCCGGTGAATGCAACATGACTTACCACAAATTTTATGTTGATATCACTGCTCCAGAAAGGGGTCAAATCACTGGAGGACCCTTTTATGACATGGTAAGCATATCTAGCTGTACTATTCTATTTGTTTACATCCTGTAATAAATTAACACAATGTTTTTCAAATAGAAAAAAAGACAATTGAAAGGCTCTATAAATTGTATCTACTTTTCATAATTTGACAAAAGCTCTTCGTTTATGTCATACCTTGATCGTTATCATCTTCATCCCAGTCAACTAAAATAATATTATTTCAGTGTCTAAGAAAGTATAAGTCCAAATGATAATGTAATTCATAGGTGAGTGTCTGCATCATATTGTTGTGCTCTTGTACATATAGTGGTCAGACATGTTTATTTCACATCCTATAGACATTGTCTGAATGTATGATCACTTGTATAATTATGTCTCTCTTAAATTGGGAGACACGTTGTAGGTTGAGTTGTCGGTATGCCCATCACAAAACGTGTCTGGTCTGTATTTCTGGCCTCTCGAAGGATTTTATGATAAATTGGCACATGTTAACCATACCAACACACTGTGTTGAGTGCGTGAATTGCCAGGCTCAGTTCAAGGTCATGGTTACACTTGGCCAGCAATGCCTCTGTCCGTCACTCATTGTGTCCACTCCGTATCTCTTTGACAACTGGCACGAGTGTTACCCTGTTGCGACGATGAGCTGAGCGCATAGTTCATCTGGCTCAGGTCAATTTTCAATTTCGAAGTAAATTTACTCAAATGTTCACCACATCAAGACTGTGTGCAGTACACATATTTCAGATAGCTCATTAAAGGTCAAGACAAAACTTTGAATTTGATGTGCCAGAACATTGAAAACTTCTCCAACCTTCAATTTTAAAACCCTAGTTTGATGATGTTCATCAAACATGTCAGGAAGTATTAGCGGTAGATATATTTATGCGTACTATGATGTGGGAGTATATGGCCAGGTTTTGTTGTGCCTTTTTTGTCAGACGATTTAGGAACACAAAAATGTGTTTAACGTGAGACATGTTGTTCCGGAGAGGTCAATTTCTTGAATAATTGATGTCTAGGTAAAGTTTGTATCTATATACAGCTGTTGTTGCTGCTGGGATATGTTGTTTCAAGAGTCTTGACTGTACTAGATAAATGCTTTTCCTCTACTTCCTACCCATACAGAATATCGTAGTAATCCAGTTACTCATAAAACTGGCATGGGGGAGACACATGTCTTTTTGTCTCAATCAAATTTCCAGTTAGTATTTAGGCATTATCATGTGTTTTTCTTTTTCAGCTTTTAGCTTACACTTTATCAGATAACTCAATCACTGTACAGTGGGATGGATTTGTTGATTATGACTCGGGAATATATGTTTACAATGTGACACTGTGGTATAAAGGAACATGTGGAAATGATCTAAAAGGATCTGGTGTAAACAAGGCTGTGACATCAGTGTTGGTCTTTAGCAATTATACACAGTATACATTTACCAACTTAACAATAGTTGTAAGTGGTATTTTCTCTTTTTGACACATTCATTAACTGCCCTGCAGTTGAGGTATTCAAGTAGTTTACAAAAGTACTTCCAATTGAATATGGTTTGTGGTTGGTTAAATTAACTGTTGGTCCTCAAACTACAACTACAACCAGTACTTCTGAAACTGATTACACCTTCCCAACACGCATCAGATATGGAGAACAAATAATGTGAATTGTATTATGTCAACTAAATCGTCTCAGTTATAGTATTATGCCCCTACCATACAAAGAATGGCGATGAGACTAAAGAGTTACCCCTGTTCGTGTGTTTACCATGCACATATTTTATTGCAGAAATCAACAGTATACTATGTGACACTTGTTGCAATCAACAGAGCTGGATTAAAATCATACGGATCGACTTCTCCAATTGTATTTGACAACTCCCTTCCTACAGGTGGCCATATATCAGAAGGGTCCAATTTTACAGAAGATGTAGTCTGGTGGGGATCAACAGATCACATGAATGGTAAGTGCAATGATATGTCAGAATGTTTTAATATTTACTTCCATGTGGGTAGGACATAGTATGTTGACATCAATGAAGAAAGTACCAATGTTAATGGCTTTGATATTATTAATGTGTACGTAATACTTTTTATTTGAAAATATAGCTTGGAGGAAAGCATTTCAAAATCCATTTTCAGGTTTTTACATTGTCTAACAGATATATTTTCTAGTTTCATTTAATACCAAAATCTTCAAATTGGATGCCTACTTTTCTTTTTATTGCAGTTCAATTCTAGTACTAAGAGCAATATTTAATAGTTAACTACGAAATGCCGTCATGCCAAACACTCTTCACTCTAATGTCTATTAATTTGTAAAAAATATATTCTGTTTACAAATGGAAAAAAAAGTTCCTAACACGTTCCAATATTTACATTTTCGTATAACCCTATAAATCAAAAGTATGCAACTAAAGACCTTTAGTTTGTGACGTCAAAAAGGCATTGGAAATGCATGACGCCATAGCCAATGTGTGGTTGTGGAAGTGTCCAAAGGTTTAATTAAACTTAATTAAATACTCGCACTTTCAATTCACAATTCACTGGTTACTAGATGCCATGTGCTGCTAGTTTGATTCAACATATTTGGTAAGTATTTAATTATTGCAATTTGAAGGAATTCACACAAATCTTATGAATTACCAACATATTTTATATCATACTTTTGGCTGTGCATGAAGTTATTACTTGATGTATTTCTTAGGATCATTGTTACACTATCCTCTCTCATCTGGTGAACCATGTTCCGCTAGAAGGATTTCTATGCAGGACAGTGAGTGGACAGCCGCCAATTTCAGCAAAATTACAGACGAAACAGGTCAGCCATGGCACTTGAAAATAAGAAGTATAAATGTGAAGTTTGATGATTATCAGGAGAGCATGACTCTGAAAATAAAGAGAGATTCCAAAACAGATGAAATATTTAGTGGTGCTTATATCAGGAATGCCGATATGTCTGCTGAAGGTATTTACCAGGTAAGTCATTTCACACTAATAAAGATCATTGTATTTTAACGTTTATATAATGTTGGTCGAACAATTTTGAAATACTCATGTATTTGTAAGATTGTGATGCCTACCTGTACATTCTTTGTGATATATTCTGTGATGATGATGATGTTTTTTATAATGATAATTTTGCTACTGATGATAGTAATGATGACTATTTTGATGTTGTTGATGATGATAATTATGATTTTGCTACCTCGGAATCCTGTTTCTGCCATCAAGTCGCGACTAAACGGGTAAGCGACAACTTGAACTTTAAGGTCTAATTTCTATTTTTCGCGCTGAACAAAAATCCACGAAAAGTAGAAATGCTGAAGTTTTTGACTCGATAATTATCGCACAATTGTCAACTTGTCGTCCCATAATTTATAACAAAAGGTTACAACTTTAACTGCTGAATTTCAACTTTTCGCGCTACGAAATTCCCACGAAAACTTGAGAAGTTGAATTTTTTGCTAGATAAATATCGCGCAATTGTCAAGTTGTCGACCTAACGTGTAGGGTGAAACATTAAAATAAAACCTTTAACTTCTGCTTGTCGTGATCTCAATAGCGCGGCAATTTGAAATTAAGGCTCTTAATGTCAATTTGTAGCGGTAGGATCAAATTGCCGTAGGATCGTTTATTCGTGACAATTTACTTGAGTTGAACATTACCTGATCACCGGTATTTCACTCAGAATACAGTTTGAATCGTATGTATTACATTTTGGTAACCAATAAACGGTGAATGCATATAATTTACTCTAAACATTTTGCTTTTCCTGGCGGTGTTGAGAAATATGAATATCCCGCGACAAAAATCCCAGAACGACAAGATGACAATTAAGAGATAATTACCGACCAAATCTTTCTACTTTTCAAGTTGTCGTGATAATTTCTAAGCGTGACAAGCAGAAATTAGCCAGTTGAAATTTCAACCTTTCGTGGTAAATAACGGATTGACAATTGCGCGATAATTATCGAGTCCAAAACTTCAGCTTTACTACGTTTCGGGTAAATTTGAATACGCGAAAAGTAGAAATTAGACCTCAAATATCAAGTTTTCACGTACGCGTTTAGACGACAAATTGATGGCGGAAACTGGATTCCGTATGCTACTGACAATAATGATGATTTTACTACTGGTGTTAATAAAAAAAGCGTTGATGTTGTTGATGATAATGATGATTTTACTACTGATATACTGATAATAATGCTTATGTTGTTGATGATACTTATATTGATGTCATTATTGATAATGATGTAGAGGTTGGATAGGACGATTGACTACACAAACAAAACTATAGAACAACTTAAAAACAACATATATAGCAAAACAATAAAAACATCAGTATTGGTTACTTTAGGAAAAAACTATAAACTTCTGTGTCCATTTCAGTTATCGATTAGTTCGGCTAACGGTAATGGGAAGGCTGTGACAGGATTGACCTTCTTTGATGGGGAAATTTCAGAATTTATGATGTACACTATTGCCAGTCCTGATGGTTGGACGGAAGATTCATGTGTGTGTTGCTTTAGTGATGACATTGTAAGTGACGTTGCATCACTGAAGTTCTTTAGATTAAATTGTGTATAGAATAAGAATAAACATTGGTAATTTAACATAGTTGTCATTAAATAATAATCGAAATAGTCGATTTCAAACAAAATAATTGTGTCTACTTTCAAATTAAACAAAACTATCAAAAATATGATCGATATGTACAACTAAACACATTTTATTTCAGCCTTCTGATTGTACATGTAATTGTACAACCTATCTTGCTCAGCAATCAAAAGATACAACAACTTCTTCCACAAATCATACTCCGGCTGTTATTACACCTAACAATGAACCACCAAGTGATTTACTGAAAGGAGCTTGTGGACTTCAACTTCATGCTGGTACAATTGCCTCATAGAAATCACTACTTACAGATAGTGTCCATTTTCTACATTTTTTAAACAAACATCATAATTTGGCTATTGTTTAAACTCCATACGTTTGTGATTTATGCCAGAATTTAATTAACATTTTTAGGTAATTTTATAGGCATTTATATAGATCTTAAAAACTTTGTTTTGTTGATGCCATCCTTGTAAAAATCATATTGTTGTTTGTGATAGTCTTACACACAATAGTTGGGATGGAATTGTAGGGTTCCTATATAATGTTTTCCTTTTTTTCTGTAAATCCACACAAAGTCCTCACTAGGTGAGTGCAAAATAATGTCAGCTGATTGATCAAGGTTCACAAAAAAATACTTTTAAGGATGGTCTGAGATTGTTTTGTCTGCATTGGTTGATTCATAGGTTGTTGCTGAGAGCGGGTTTTAATGTTTGTGTTTTCATATCAGGACAACCACCATATGCCATTACATGGTGTACTTTCACAGACCCTAGTTCTGAAATGATGTCAGTTACTACAGATCTTTTATTTGACCCGTCAGCTAGTTACCATGACTACAAGATCAACTTTCACAGTATGCATGAATCAATTGAAGTAAGTGTCATACAATGCATTAATTAAGCATGTTTAACAAGAGCATGGTGGTATAATAAAAAAACTAGTTTTGAAATTATACAAATAAAAGTAGTTAATAAAGGGCATATTTAACATAAAATATTAGTGTGATGTAACTAATGAAACTAACACAATTGATGGTTAAGTGTAAAGCTATTGTTATTCAGTTTTGGTAAAAAGAAAACATTAAACATAGTTTTGTGCATAACCCTTAGACATGTGAATATTGTAAATATTACTGTCGGTATTAAAAAAAACAAAAAAATACACACAAGTTTACTAGTGAAAAGGAAGACATAAGATTGTGGTACATAACTGAACAGTTGGCTTCACGAATGTTTTGTAGTGGTTTATTTCTTTGCAAACATACGACCTAACAATTGTTTTCATTTCAGAAAACTTACTGTATTAGGTCATATGCAGATGGAGCTCAAATTTCAGAAATTTGTGGAATACCAAAACTTAGTCCATCTACAAAACTCGTGCTTCATGTATGGAATAAAGACAATTATCTTCCTGACATTGATGTGTACAACTTATGGGAAAGTAGTGCCTCATTCAAACAGCTTGTGATGCCACCACACCCGTCAGCTCTATGTCGGTATGGGGACGTTTTTCGGGGAGGGAATATCGCCATTGTAAAGTATGAAGCAGGAATAGGAACAAACAAACATTCAGACGACATAGTTTCATTTAGAGAGGTATGTGTTACTATTTTTTTGCATCACTGAATGTTTAGTGCAAGAGTCTCTTAATAATCAAAGGCATTGTATAAGTCTTGGGAAGGAAGCCACCAGTCCATCTGCTTCCTTATATCTATGCATATAGACTAGTTTTGCTTTAATCGCTCATAATAATCCTTGTATCCAGTAATTGTTGATCATCGCCAGTAAATAACACACTAACCAATTCTGATACATATTTGATGGTTTTAATTCATTTTTAAAGGAGACCGATGTAATTGTAGAGGTAATGGTGAATGATTATGTTTCACTATTCGCAGAAACAAACAATTTACTATGGCTGCCTCGTCACCTGTTTGTACGTTAGTGTGTGCATCTGTCCAATCTGTCCATCCCGCATTTTTGTTTACGCTATTTCTCACCAACATCCTAGCGGAATACAATGAAACTTAATGGAAAGCAAAGAGGAGATGTCGGCATGTTCTAGTTTGGTATGGTTTTTGCAGATACTTCATGTAGCATCCATTGATTGTTTCCACCAATAATGTTGTTATTGATAGCATCATGCCCAAATAGGGACATTGGGAATTTGTAATGATTATGTATTAATATTCTGGTGCCTTACTACTCACCAATATCATGTTGCATTACTATCCACCAATATCCTGTGGAATTACTGTTCACCAAAATGCTGAGTAACTGATATCCACCAATATCCTGTGTAAATACTTTCCATTAATATATTGCGGAACTTACTATTCACCAATATTATATGGAACTCTATCCTCCAATATCCTATGAAATAACTATCCACCAATGTGCTGTAGATTTACTATTCACAAACATACTGTGGAATAACAATCCAAATATTATGTACAAAATATCCTAAAATGTAATCACTAATGCAAAAGGCGGCTAGTGTGTTCATATTTCATAGTATACCTCCAAAAAATTGAAATACTTAACTGCAAAATTATGAAGTTTATGCGTGCACATTTTGTGATTTCATGCTAAAGGTTTTACTTAAGAATGTGATACATTGTATACAATGTAAGTGTGTTGTAATGCCACAACTTTTGGTAGCTGAAAAAGAAAACTTTGAAAATGATTTATAATTCGTCACCATTTTGTTTGTTGTACATTAAACGATTAAATACTCTGTATATAAATATTTTTCATAATAAAGCTCAGCTATTAAGTAACATTGTAGGTGTATTCCCCATGTATACCTTGTACAGACCAATGTTCGAGGTACGTTTGTGACGAGAGTTGCAGTACTGAGAGTTACGAGTTTGTGCCGTTCTACTTAACTGACCTAGATCTGACATCTGCAACCAACATATCTTTGTATATATTAGGTGAGTTATGAAATGCTGTGTTTTACTATGTACTGGAGTTGCTAAGTTTGAATATTATGCATATGTTTGTCACAACTTGGGCGTTACTATGAACGTTGAGGTAACCAGGTTTACAAACATAGGTTTTTCTTCTTGTGTTCCCTCCAAGTTTGTTACTGTCCAGATTCTGTGCTTGATTAATGGATTTGCCTTTTTTGTGTTCTACATTTCGCGTCTCTTTTTGCACAAACAACTTACTCTACATGAACAGTAATTTGGCAAAACAGGATTTGACACTTGAAAAGGTAAACAATATTTACATCTGAGCCAAACATATGGTTGTCACTTGCATTTCAGCTAACATTGTATGTATTGCTATAAATTAATATTTTATATTATTTACAGTGAAAGCTGTTCTTGGTTCAAGTATTGAAGTTATAGATTCATCAAATGGATTTTACATTGACCTGACACCCCCAATGTTTGATGAAAACGTTTTATTCTATATTGATGTAAATCTGGGAGAATTCAGACCAAGTGAATTCCAGGGTTCTAATAGTACCATCAAGGCAGTGTGGTATTGTTCTGACGATGACAGTGAAATACAGGTATGTAAGTGGTTCATTTTAAATCATACCGCCCACCAGTTATTTTCTAATGGTTGTTAATTCCAAAACTGTTGCTAACCTTTGTCTGAGAGATTACTTATGTGTCTGAGTAAAATTGTATGTGTCTTGTAGAACTTCAGAATTGGTGGCATTGTCTTCATATATCATTTCGTATCATCAACAAATAAATCATGAATTGTAAAATGAACTTAGACTTTGATTTTCTTGATTTGTATTTAAAGTCGCGATCAGGTTATTTAAAGAAGTACGATTGTAGACTCTGATATCATGAACTAAGAAATCATGAATTTATGCTTCATGACTTCATGTTTTTAAGATATAAAGTGATGGATAAACAAATCACCGCTGGTCTTTTACATAAACATCATTGAAGTGTTTTGTTATTCCAAAATATATGTTAGGTATACAATACCTGTTTTGTTTAATGTGGTTCTGGTATTTGTTTAAAATATACAAATTGTACATTTAACAGGAGTATCAGTGGGCAATTGGAACTTATGTTGGTGCTACAGATATACAAAATTTCACAACAACAGGAACCAATTCTTCTGGGACAAACAGTAATCTTGAAGGGTTACTTTATAACAACTCTACCTATTACGTCAGCGTTACATGTGAAAATGAAGCTGGACTGAAAACTGAATTCAGTGATAAAAAAGGTTTCATAAAATTGTATATATAATAATATCTTATTAGCATTGAGACACTTGTGCAATTATTCATTTGATTTATCAAAGAATACGTTTTGAATAGCATTGCTTTTTATAGTGTTTTTTTTAAAAATGATAACTTTAAACAATTGTGTTTCATCTCTGAAGCATTCAAGCATCATTACATATTATGTGTAATTAATGCAATGTAATAAGCTTATATATATTTGGTATGAAAGGACATTATTGCTGGGAAAAATATTTCTTATTTCACTGAATCCCACTTATTTTGCAATAAATATGATATTAAACTCCTGACTTTCTTCGAACAAACTTCGCTGTCTTTAAATAACACTAGGCATAAATGGTTGACTGTCATGATAACTAACACTTGTGCAAAACATTGTGGATGTAATGAAGCCTAATGTTAGTCCATGTTTGTTATCAAAACGATGAATAAGAAAATCTTCTCCGATCTGTACAATTCAGCTTCTTTCGGTTTATAAATATGTCGGTAACATACGAATTAAAAGGTATTTCGTAAAACGAAATGTAATGTGGATGGTTTGCAACTACCATTTATAAAGAGAACAAATAAAGTCGCTTTAAGTGTTTTTAATGCCTGTTATTAAGTAGTAGTTTATAAAGCAAACTATTCTATATATTTGGTATCTTAACCCCAGTTCAGTGTGTACATTTTGATTACAAGCATATACTGCCGACAATTCTAGGTGTCATGGTATTGACAGAACCACCCGATCCTGAGTCCTTTGAAGCTAGTGCTGTTAATGCAGAAGACTTTGATTATGACATTTATCCACCAACATCGAAGAAAACTGACAATGCTACAAGCTGTGGTGAATCATGGGGCACAAGTACTGATCCAAATGTCGCAAGATATGGTAGGGAAAAGCACTATTAGCAAATGTTTTTACATTATAAACTACAATCAAGGCTATTAGAAGGAGATGTAATGTGTATGAAAGCATTCCCTATTGTTAAACTTGTTGTCAAATTGTATTTGATTAAGAAACTGCCAGAATGCAGGTGAACACTCCAGCAATAGTTTCAATTGTTTGAAAATATATGTATTCTTTTAGGAAAATCCCTCTAAGTCTCGCTTGTATCTGGATCCAGAAAGCTGGCGACGGCCATGACATTGTTACTTATGTACATGTAGCTCTACTTAAGTATTAGTTGTACCAATGACAATCACCTTGCATATATTGTTATCACAAATATGTTTAACAAAGTTTTGTCTTCTGTCCAATACGTAATTTCAATATTCATTCCTTGTATTCTGACAACATTAAAACGGTTCAGCGGAGCGAAAGATCGAATATGTAAACTATGAAAGCCAGAAAGTGATAAGTACAACACTATTGCTATTCATACAAAGATGAGTCTTTATAAAGCATGGGGTATGTTTGGTATTTTTTGACACCGAATCATGTCAGGCTTTTAACAGTTCATGTTTGTCTTTACAAATTGATTTGTTATAAGTTTCAAATAATGGATACATCGTTAATTTTTAAATTAGTATTCATACTAATGAGTCTTATGCTATTCTGCAACACAAAGGCAATTGTACGCACATAAATTATGTGTAGTCCTGGAAATGGCTATTATGTAACTTGTCATTTAATATTTGAACTTAAACCAAACTTTAAAATATTTTCATATGCTAGATTTCTGCATTGGAAGCTCAAAACATGTACTTGATGACATAGTTCCATGTGTATGGATTGCAACTAACACCTCCGGTATTGTAGAAGTGAAATCTGGAAAGCTTTGGGTGAACAACATTGCATTGTACAATATATCAGAACTGCGTGCTTTAAGCGAAGGCATATTCAGTTATAATGAATTTGAAGTTGAAACACATACCAGTAACAACTTCCACATGGAACCAGGAAGAACACTATTCTTAAACATGAAGATATGCAACAAGGCAGGAATATGCAATACCAAGCTGTCTAATACACTGCTTATCAGTGGCGATAGTACTGTGACCCTGCATTCAACGAATGGTGCTGCTGCTAGCAAGACAATAAATCCAAGTAGATCAAAGAGAAGTACGAATGAGGGTGCTCTGCTGCAAATTGATATACCAGCAGGTAAAAGAGATATTTCCGCATTTAGTGGAATCTACATTTAAGTCATCTTAGTTGTAAAACTAATCACTATCACTGATACCTTTTGAATGTTATAGTTAATGACATGTGATAGACAATGATTTTATAAGTATGTACTGTACTTTAACAGTGTACAGAACTAAATGATACTGAAACTTTGAAACAGTAATGTTGGGAAAACCCACATTCACAAACCAGGACCTTCAGACACAGATGCCTAAAACACAGAATATAACTGTGTAAGGATAAGTGGCACTATATGAAAAGGAATGTGAAACAGTAATAGAATATAAACAGGTGAATATGAGCATAAGATGAAACTACATTAGAAAATAATAGGATTAGGTATTTAATGAAGTACAAAGGGAAATAAATGGAAACTTAACATTCAAAAGTCAGGATTCAGTAGAAAATATAACTTTTATGGTGGGAATATAAACACAAAATTAGTGATAACTGTAAAATAATACTTAAAAGGCTTGCACCCAATATCACAAATATCTTCTATTATGTTATTATCCGCAGGAATGGCTGATGGTCAGACTATTGCAATCAACCAATTATCTTCAGAGGATTACAATGTAGAATATACCTCAGCTGCCTCTACTGTCTTCACCACATATATTACCAATCCTGCAAACACAAGTAATAACGCTGAGAGGCGATTGGAGAAAAGGTTTGCTACTTCAAAAATGTATCTTTCTAGATAATCGAAATTCGAGAAAAGTTTCATATTTGTCCCAATATTAACATCTGCTACAATAAACATCAGTTGCATATGGCACATTAAACATAAACAAAGGCATATATCAGTACTCGAATCTACTACCATAGTATGTTCAAAATTATTATTTTACTAATCAGTTTATGCCACATCTATTATGAATCACAAATATAGTATTTTATTAATATAGAATTATATCCTTTGGTGACCTGTTTGCTGTAACTGCTGTTGGTCAGGAAGAACTCCCAGGTTATTTGAAGATAACTTATTACCAGACAAATGTGAATGCATCAGGAGATGACCTGATGTCTCTGTTAATACACTGGAATCCAGGTAAGATATGTTGTCATGTTCAGGTACATGTATAAGTAGCAGAATACAGTTTGGATATTCAATGGATTTATGATACATTTATTAATTCTGTATTTTGTAAGTTCAGTCGTTGGGGTTTGCAACGAAAGGTTTTCTTCCTTTTTAATTTGAAATGCTATCAATATGCCTTGTATCATTTTACAAACTTTCTACATTCAATTATCCATTCCATTAAGCACTGTAGAAGACTTTATTGTCAAACTGTCATTTTCATTTCTATTGTTGAGGGCACCTTCAGGCCTATGATGTTGCATGTAACAATTTCCTGCTCTTTCATTGAAGTCAGAAACAATTTACCATAAATAAAGCAACACAACACATTACTTTTGTAAAGCTCCAATGTAATGTCTCGTTAATATTATAATTACAAATTTTGCCTGTCAAGTAAGCCCTACATGGAAAATGAAGCATTAGATATTGAGTAGATGTCAATGCCTTTATTTATTCATTTCAGACCTTGCCCAGTGGCAGATACCTAGCAGAAGCTGTGGAGATGAAACAAACCATACTGTACATAATGCTACTGATAGTACTACAACAGTTGATGTATGTCTGCTTGGAAATTGATATTTTTTAATAGAGTAACATTTAGTGTACATGGTTATTTGTGTATTTTTTATGACATGATTACAGGTTCGCTGTATTGTTTTCATTAATTGGAAACATTGATTGTAGCACTTTGTAACTAGTAAATTTGTTAAAATCTGTCTATTATTGTTTGATATATTAGTAAGGGATGTTATTGCACTTATGAATGTTTAGATAATACTGCACAAGTGTTGTAGTGTGGCCTGATTTGATACATACGAGATCAACATCAGTTTGAGTATGTCTACTGTTTCAGGTTTGTAACACAAGATTAGATCCACTAATTGTGTGGGATGTGAATGATACATACGGATATTTCTCACAAGAAACTCAGTTTGCTGTTGCAGTTGTGTATGCAAAACTAATAAACACTGCACCATACATCAATGGTTCTAAAGTGTTCTATGCTGAAGAAGATTCAGGTAAATACGTTCATTTTAGCTTCCATTATACTGTATGTTTATTATAAGTCTTCTCGAAAATAATGTTTCATTTCATAATAACCTCGCGTGTTGAGAGTGCTGTGTTACAACCCGTTTTGCAATAAAAACGCATTTTGCAATACAAAATTTAAATCGCTAAAAATGCATATGTAGAACCTTTAACAGTTGTATATATGTATGATAACACTAAAAATATATGTGCGACTCATATAACTCATATACTATAACAATTAGACGATATTCATATTCGACGCATTTTGCAATAAAAATTTCACACTCGTCAACGCGTTTTGCAATAAAAAATTTAAATCGCTAAAACCGCAAGTTTTGTGTCTGAAACAGTCGTATATATGTATAATAATACAAAAAAGATATGTGCGATACATATAACCCAAGAAAGATAACACTTAGACGAGATTTATGTTCAACGCATTTTGCAAAAAAAAATTCACATTCGTCAACGCGTTTTGCAATAAAAAATTTAAATCCCTTAAACCGCATGTGTAGTGTCTTAAACAGTCGTATATATGTATAATTATACGAAAAGGATATGTGCGACACATATAACCCAATATAGATAACACTTAGACGAGATTTATGTTCAACGCATTTTGCAATAAAAAATTCACATTCGTCAACGCGTTTTGCAATAAAAAATTTGAATCGCTAAAACCGCATGTGTAGTGTCTTTAACAGTCGTATATATGTATAATTATACAAAAAATATATGTGCGACACATATAACCCAAGATAGATAACACTTAGACGAGATTTATGTTCAACGCATTTTGCAATAAAAATTTCACATTCGTCAACGCGTTTTGCAATAAAAAATTTGAATCGACAAAACCGCATGTGTTGTGTCTGAAACGTATATATGTATAATTATACAAAAAAAGATATGTGCGACACATATAACCCAATATAGATAACACTTAGACGAGATTTATGTTCAACGCATTTTGCAATAAAAATTTCACATTCGTCAACGCGTTTTGCAATAAAAAAATTAAATCGCTAAAACCGCATGTGTAGTGTCTTAAACAGTCGTATATATGTATAATTATACAAAAAATATATGTGCGACACATATAACCCAAGATAGATAACACTTAGACGAGATTTATGTTCAACGCATTTTGCAATAAAAATTTCACATTCGTCAACGCGTTTTGCAATAAAAAATTTGAATCGCCAAAACCGCATGTGTTGTGTCTGAAACAGTCGTATATATGCATAATTATACAAAAAATATATGTGCGACCCATATAACCCAATATAGATAACACTTAGACGAGATTTATGTTCAACGCATTTTGCAATAAAAATTTCACATTCGTCAACGCGTTTTGCAATAAAAAATTTGAATCGACAAAACCGCATGTGTTGTGTCTGAAACGTATATATGTATAATTATACAAAAAAAATATGTGCGACACATATAACCCAATATAGATAACACTTAGACGAGATTTATGTTCAACGCATTTTGCAATAAAAATTTCACATTCATCAACGCGTTTTGCAATAAAAAAATTAAATCGCTAAAACCGCATGTGTAGTGTCTTAAACAGTCGTATATATGTATAATTATACAAAAAATATATGTGCGACGCATATAACCCAAGATAGATAACACTTAGACGAGATTTATGTTCAACGCATTTTGCAATAAAAATTTCACTTTCGTCAACGCGTTTTGCAATAAAAAATTTAAATCGCTAAAACCGCATGTGTAGTGTCTTAAACAGTCGTATATATGTATAATTATACAAAAAATATATGTGCGACACATATAACCCAAGATAGATAACACTTAGACGAGATTTATGTTCAACGCATTTTGCAATAAAAATTTCACATTCGTCAACGCGTTTTGCAATAAAAAATTTAAATCGCTAAAACCGCATGTGTTGTGTCATAAACAGTCGTATATATGTATAATTATACAAAAAATATATATGCGACATATATAACCCAAGATAGATAACACTTAGACGAGATTTATGTGCAACGCATTTTGCAATAAAAATTTCACATTCGTCAACGCGTTTTGCAATAAAAAATTTAAATCCCTAAAACCGCAAGTGTTGTGTCTGAAACAGTCGTATATATGTATAATTATACAAAAAATATATGTGCGACACATATAACCCAAGATAGATAACACTTAGACGAGATTTATGTTCAACGCATTTTGCAATAAAAATTTCACATTCGTCAACGCGTTTTGCAATAAAAAATTTAAATCGCTAAAACCGCATGTGTAGTGTCTGAAACAGTCGTATATATGTATAATTATACAAAAAATATATGTGCGACACATATACCCAATATAGATAACACTTAGACGAGATTTATGTTCAACGCATTTTGCAATAAAAATATCACATTCGTCAACGCGTTTTGCAATAAAAAATTTAAATCGCCAAAACCGCTTGTGTTGTGTCTGAAACAGTCGTATATATATAATTATACAAACAATATATGTGCGACACAAATAACCCACGATAGATAACACTTAGACGAGATTTATGTTCAACGCATTTTGCAATAAAAATTTCACATTCGTCAACGTGTTTTGCAATAAAAAATTTAAATCGCTAAAACCGCATGTGTAGTGTCTTAAACAGTCGTATATATGTATTATAATACAAAAAAGATATGTGCGACACATATAACCCAATATAGCTAACACTTAGACGAGATTTATTGTCAACGCATTTTGCAATAAAAGTTTAAAACCGCTAAAAACGCATGTATGACATCTTAAACGGGGTGATATATGTATAACAATGCAATAAATATATGCGACTCTTAGATTTACCCTTGTCCGTCTATCTGTCAGACTGTCCGTCCCACAAACGCTTGTCGTTCATATCTTATAAACCGTTCGACAAACATTTTTCATACTTTATAGAAATGTATGTTAGCTTGTGAATTTGTACATTTGGGTCCCCTGCATCCCACTCCACCCAGGAGAAACACTATTACGGGACAGTATAACACTTTTGGACTATTATTTCTATTTATTTTTAGACGTATGTTAAGTTCCCCTGTTCCCATGTGCAGTTATTTCACTTCACATAATATTCACGTTCTCCCCGTTCGGCGTATTATTGCTACCTTTCTTGACTTGTTTCGTGATGTATTTCATCCATTAAATAATTTTCCCCATGTTGCCACCCCCCTCCCAATTATTTTCCACAGTTTATTAACGGACCATTCCTTGCACCCCTATTTTCCATATATGTTTGCCTTTGCACCTCCTCAGTGCCAAATATTTTGTAAACCATTGTTTTCTAAGGGTGGGGAGGCAATGCCAGTAAAAGGCTGTTTTGTTCCTTAGTGATGGATAATACACAGTGTGTCTGTTGATATGTACGTAATGTTTAATTGGTTTTATTGATTGGTTACCGCCTACTTAGTCAATAGTCAATGCATATGTATGCATATATTGGAAATCAATGACCCTATAGCGATGAATGTAATGTTGGCTAGCTGTTAAATCGATTTAAACCGCCAACAACTTTACTGACAGTTCCAATAATGTAATTCGCTGTATGATAATTTCCCTTTTCCCCTGTGCAATTATTTCACTTCATATAGTGTTCATTTAAATTTCTACCCGGTTTCGGCTTAATTTCTCCCCAGTTTCAGTTTATTGTTGCCAGCTGTCTTGATTTGTTCTGTGATCTTTTCTATCCATTAATCACCCCCCCCCCCCCCCTTCTGTCCTCTTTCATTCTCCTAGTACTCCCATATGGTCGACAAGGCAATTCCTTGCGCCCCTGTTCCTTAATGTATGTACCATTGAGCCTCCTCCAATGCCTTATGTTTTAAGGATTGTTGTTTTTCAGGAGGTCTGTGTGGAGAGGCACTGTCATATGTATGTGGCGTTCCCTGTAGCAACTGATTCTCTCACTTTTGTGCATGTGGCGTTCTCTGGAACAATTTAATCTCGCTTTGTATCGCTTGTTATGGACCTTTTTTTAGCATTTTTGAATTTGCCGCTGATACCTAAAATAATGATTTGACCTCGAGTAGCGACACTTCATACACATATTAGTCATTACATGAAAAGTGCATGTATTTATAAAGACAAGAGTAACGCACCTTTGTTGAACCGTAATTTTCACACATACGAATACCTCACACGTGTGTGACAAATTCGTACGAATATGTCACAAGTAGGTGTTGTGAAATTCTCGTACCCCCTTTTTTCACCACCTCTTAGTACCAACGAAATGTTCACATTTCGTTCATCGCTCGTTTATTAATTTTAGCAACCAGCCGCCGTATTGTCGTTTGTTTCTTTATTTGTGCTTTTGGGTTTATCAGGTTTTCAACAATATTCATATTTATAGCCCTATAAACTAAGTTTTTGGGGGTATATATACGACAGACCGGTGGTGACATTTTGAATTCAATTCACGATACCAACTTCACGATTTCATCTTATTAAACGAATTTACCATTTGCTTCCACGATTTGAAATTTACGATTTCAACTTCACGAATCAACTTCATATCAATCGTGAAATTATGAAGGTGAAATCGTGAAGGTGAAATAATGAAATATTGAAAAGAAGAAATCGTGAATTCGTAAAATTTGAAGACACTCGGGCCACAACTATTGGCTGAACGATTCGACTTTGACGTATGACAAAGTAAAATGATTTGACCTTCATATAATTGTGACATTGACCTTAGATCTAGTGTTCTTAAAACAACACATATACTTTACTTGTAAATCTAGTCATATCATGCGAATTATGAAAACTCTGTGGTAAAACAACTCTACGTTTTGAGTGTCACCTTTGACATAGACACAAATGAATGGAGTATTATACGAAAAACCGGTGGGGACATTTCGAGTTCAATATTTCACGATTTCAACTTCACGAATTCACGATTTCAACTTCAAGAAATCACGGTTTCACGAATTTAACTCCACGAATTCATGACTTCAACATCAATATTTCATGATTTCGTGAAGTTGAAATCGTGAAATCTTGAAATATTATTGAACTTGAAATGTCACCACCGGTCTTTCGTAGTATTGCCATGCAATACAAAGTCCCCTACCGGCTAATATAATCATCTGAAAATTTACTACCTGAGTTCAGATGTCAATGTCGGGTACCATGGTCTCATATTTTAACCATAGAACATGGGTTTTGAATGATGTCGCAATGAGGTTAAAATTTGATCCAAGTTTCATGGAAATTCTTTTAGTGGTAGGACATATGGAACGGAAACGAAACTTCAATGCTCAAACCCAGTAAACATTGACGTTGGGTGGACGTTGTGCCAACTAAGGACCCCAAAATTAAAATAACGTTGGATTATAGTTGGATTTGAAAGTGTTTTAGACGTCATATCTCAACGTCGGGGTACGACCATAATCAAATCAAAACATATTTTATATCCAACGCGAATCTAATACAATTCAAACCAAAATGACAATTTTATGATATTTCAACGTTGAAAAAACAGTTCGGTTTGATTTATAATCTTAAATTTTCAAGTAGATTCTAACTTTAGTTTTATATTCACATGCTACTTGGACAGAAATTAATGTTAATACATTTTAAATGTAATGCATTTAAACATTATCGTACGAGTTAAGAGAATTTTGACATATATTGTATATGTATTTCACGGGACGTAATAAAACAATATGAACACGTTTACGTCGTGTCTGAGCCAAATCCAACGTTGATATAACGTCGGACCTCTATTTCTAGCACACCGGATAGGCATTTCCGGTGAATTCAGCCGTGCTGGAAAACTCTTTCTGGCACCCCCATGCTAGATGAGTCACGCGCTGTAACGCAATACTTTTTATTTCTTTTATTATACACTTTATGTAAGCATAATAACGATATTTCAATAGATGATTTCCATAAACATTAACTTTACAAAAAATATAGCTTCAAAACAAAACAAAATAACCCTTAAAAGACGTTATATTGAAGGAACTTTTATGGCGTATGCAGTGAATACAAATTAATGCGCGACATGACGTCAGTAAACATCATCGCACGCGCGTTTTGGTGAAATGTACAAAAATGCGTTTTTCTATGTCCATTTTTTCACAAAAAAGTAATTTAAAGTATGCTAGAAAAAATATCAAGCATGTGTGTCCGGTCCTCGGGCACGCTGCGTAGCCGGTAACTCGGCAAGACTCGTTACCTAGCAACGCAGGTGCCCTCGGGTCGGATTTTTCTATCCGGACCGGAAACACATGACATATATCATTAGTTCGTACAACGTCGAGGCTCCGATGTTAACCCGAAGTTAAATTATGGTAGGCGACGATGTGGTCAAAATCCAACGTCGTCTCGACGTCGGGTGTTTGCTAGGAACCTGCAGCCAAGTGTATAATCCTTGGCTAAGTTGTCCATAGGTTATCTTTTGGCCAAATTGCACATTTAAATAATTTTATTGGTTAATAGTAATTATTGGCTTATCATTTGGTTTACTTTTACCAAACCAAATAATGAACCAGTTTTATACAATTGGCTGCTGTCCTTAATTGGTGACATTGACCTTGAACTAATGCGCCTGGAACATTGGTTCTGCATCTCGTCTTGATTCGTTGAGGACAAACACACAATCATGTTACCTTGAAAGGTGACCATGACCTTCAGTCGGCGAGGCTGAAAAATGAGATCTGCGTGTTGCCCGGATGAGGTGAACATTTACCCACTAGGGAACTAAAATCCGGTTATCATGTTAGAAGTTATGAGTGAACACAAACGGCACCATCACTACACGTTACATAAAGAAAATGTGCATTGTGAACCCTGTCGTTGAAAATTACGGTTCAACAAAGGTGCGTTACTCTTGTCTTTATTAATACATGCCCTTTTCATGTAATGACTAATATGTGTATGAAGTGTCGCTACTCGAGGTCAAATCATTATTTTAGGTATCAGCGGCAAATTCAAAAATGCTAAAAAAAGGTCCATAACAAGCGATACAAAGCGAGATTAAATTGTTCCAGAGAACGCCACATGCACAAAAGTGAGAGAATCAGTTGCTACAGGGAACGCCACATACATATGACAGTGCCTCTCCACACAGACCTCCTGAAAAACAACAATCCTTAAAACATAAGGCATTGGAGGAGGCTCAATGGTTCATACATTAAGGAACAGGGGCGCAAGGAATTGCCTTGTCGACCATATGGGAGTACTAGGAGAATGAGAGAGGACAGAATGGGGGGGGGGTGATTAATGGATAGAAAAGATCACAGGACAAATCAAGACAGCTGGCAACAATAAACTGAAACTGGGGAGAAATTAAGCCGAAACCGGGTAGAAATTTAAATGAACACTATATGAAGTGAAATAATTGCACAGGAGAAAGGGAAATTATCATACAGCGAATTACATTATTGGAACTGTCAGTAAAGTTGTTGGAGGTTTAAATCGATTTAACAGCTAGCCAACATTACATTCATCGCTATATGGTCATTGATTTCCAACATATGCATACATATGCATTGACTATTGACTAAGTAGGCGGTAACCAATCATTAAAACCAATTAAACATTACGTACATATCAACAGACACACTGTGTATTTTGCATCACTAAGGAACAAAACAGCCTTTTACTGGCATTGCCTCCCCACCCTTAGAAAACAATGGTTTACAAAATATTTGGCACTGAGGAGGTGCAAAGGCAAACATATATGGAAAATAGGGGTGCAAGGAATGGTCCGTTAAGAACAACTGTGGAAAATAATTGGGAGGGGGTTGGCAACATGGGGAAAATTATTTAATGGATGAAATACATCACGAAACAAGTCAAGAAAGGTAGCAATAATACGCCGAACGGGGAGAACGTGAATATTATGTGAAGTGAAATAACTGCACATGGGAACTGGGGAACTTAACATACGTCTAAAAATAAATAGAAATAATAGTCCAAAAGTGTTATACTGTCCCGTAATAGTGTTTCTCCTGGGTGGAGTGGGATGCAGGGGACCCAAATGTACAAATTCACAAGCTAACATACATTTCTATAAAGTATGAAAACTGTTTGTCTAACGGTTTATAAGATATGAACGACAAGCGTTTGTGGGACAGACAGTCTGACGGATAGACGGACAAGGGTAAATCTAAGAGTCGCATATATTTATTGCATTGTTATACATATATCACCCCGTTTAAGATGTCATACATGCGTTTTTAGCGGTTTTAAACTTTTATTGCAAAATGCGTTGACAATAAATCTCGTCTAAGTGTTAGCTATATTGGGTTATATGTGTCGCACATATCTTTTTTGTATAATTATACATATATACGACTGTTTCAGACACAACACTTGCGGTTTTGGCGATTCAATTTTTTTATTGCAAAACGCGTTGACGAATGTGAAATTTTTACTGCAAAATGCGTTGAACTTCAATCTCTTCTTAGTGTTATCTATCATGGGTTATTTGTGTCGCACATATATTTTTTGTATAATTATACATATATACGACTGTTTCAGACACAACACATGCGGTTTTGGCGATTCAAATTTTTTATTGCAAAACGCGTTGACGAATGTGAAATTTTTATTGCAAAATGCGTTGAACATAAATCTCGTCTAAGTGTTATCTATCTTGGGTTATATGTGTCGCACATATATTTTTTGTATAATTATACATATATACGACTGTTTCAGACACAACACTTGCGGTTTTAGCGATTCAATTTTTTTATTGCAAAACGCGTTGACGAATGTGAAATTTTTACTGCAAAATGCGTTGAACTTCAATCTCTTCTTAGTGTTATCTATCATGGGTTATTTGTGTCGCACATATATTTTTTGTATAATTATACATATATACGACTGTTTCAGACACAACACATGCGGTTTTGGCGATTCAAATTTTTTATTGCAAAACGCGTTGACGAATGTGAAATTTTTATTGCAAAATGCGTTGAACATAAATCTCGTCTAAGTGTTATCTATCTTGGGTTATATGTGTCGCACAAATATTTTTTGTATAATTATACATATATACGACTTTTTCAGACACAACACTTGCGGTTTTAGCGATTTAAATTTTTTATTGCAAAACGCGTTGACGAGTGTGAAATTTTTATTGCAAAATGCGTCGAATATGAATATCGTCTAATTGTTATAGTATATGAGTTATATGAGTCGCACATACATTTTTTAGTATTATCATACATATATACCACTGTTAAATGTTCTACATATGCATTTTTAGCGATTTAAATTTTTTATTGCAAAATGCGTTTTTATTGCAAAACGCGTTGACGAATGTGAAATTTTTATTGCAAAATGCGTTGAACATAAATCTCGTCTAAGTGTTATCTATATTGGGTTATATGTGTCGCACATATCTTGTTTTGTATAATTATACATATATACGTTTCAGACACAACACATGCGGTTTTGGCGATTCAAATTTTTTATTGCAAAACGCGTTGACGAATGTGAAATTTTTATTGCAAAATGCGTTGACAATAAATCTCGTCTAAGTGTTATCTATCTTGGGTTATATGTGTCGCACATATATTTTTTGTATAATTATACATATATACGACTGTTTAAGACACTACACATGCGGTTTTAGCGATTCAAATTTTTTATTGCAAAACGCGTTGACGAATGTGAAATTTTTATTGCAAAATGCGTTGAACATAAATCTCGTCTAAGTTTTATCTATCTTGGGTTATATGTGTCGCACATATATTTTTTGTATAATTATACATATATACGACTGTTTAAGACACTACACATGCGGTTTTGGCGATTCAAATTTTTTATTGCAAAACGCGTTGACGAATGTGAAATTTTTATTGCAAAATGCGTTGAACATAAATCTCGTCTAAGTGTTATCTATCTTGGGTTATATGTGTCGCACATATCTTTTTTGTATTATTATACATATATACGACTTTTCAGACACAAAACTTGCGGTTTCAGCGATTTAAATTATTTATTGCAAAACGCGTTGACGAGTGTGAAATTTTTATTGCAAAATGCGTCGAATATGAATATCGTCTAATTGTTATAGTATATGAGTTATATGAGTCGCACATTTTTTTTTTGTATTATCATACATATATACAACTGTTAAAGGTTCTACATATGCATTTTTAGCGATTTAAATTTTTTATTGCAAAATGCGTTTTTATTGCAAAACGGGTTGTAACAGTGCTGCATGTCCTGTTTTGTAATAATTCCTAGTTGATTTATTGTGATTGCATAGGGGTTGTGGAACATGCATGCTGATGCATAATAGTCACAGTAGTCTGTTTTCATATGTATAAAAAAGCTGAGATACTTTATTTGCTTTCATCTCATGTAAATGATTTAAACTATTTCAGACGCCGTTGCAAAAAAAGGTTAACTGACATTATATGCTTCGGAATATACTGAAAAGCTATAAAGAATCAATTCCTTCAACTGTTTTGCATTTATATTGCAGAAGGCACTATGTACCAACTTGAAGCACTTGATGACGATGGAGATGATATTACATTTGAAGTTGAAGATTTAGGAAACACTGAAATACTTGGCAATGTACTACTCACAAAAAATGGAACGTATGTAGATATAAATTCAGTCGCACCTCGTTCGTTCGACAACCTTTTATCGAAATACTCTGTATCATGCTAAATGAATATCAGGTCCCGATATATCTTCTTAAGCACATATATTAGAAATGGGCTATCCGAAACCATGTATAATTCGAAATAAAAGTTCGGACCCAATCATTCGAATGAACGAGGTCCGACTGTATTACACATTTTCAATGTATGATTGCCATCATGATTTTTTATTTCTCGCCTGAAATTGTCACTGAAATTAGATGTCTGTTGTAATATCAAGTTCAAAGATGTGAAATTCCCATTTCTGACTCGTACCAATCGATCAACATACAATTTTCCTTTCAACTTGTCCATAGACAAGTAAATCATCATAGAAAAATAAATTTGCAAAAGTAAAAAATGAATTGTATTTATTAAAACTGCGGCTATGTGTATCAGTTTCGCATATTTCCAAGCTTTAGTGCACAAAATGGATCTTCTGTTCTATATTTAGCATTACAATGGAATCCAAGGTTCAACGGTGCACCAAACAACACATTTTTGGGAGAGTTTGCTTGGCACATCCTTTGTGGGATCTCTTTAGTAGCTTACTAGCTGCCATACGTTACGTTACTCGCATTTTATTATCACAAATGCATGATAGTGCTACAATGTTAACAATAAAATATTACAAATACCATTTCAGTTTAACAATAGTTCCCTGTGTTGAGTGTTACGGTTCAGCAACATTGACAATAAGGTTGACAGACTTCCCAGCATATGAAGATATTGAATCTGTTCATAACATAGAAGAAATAACACTTGTTGTATCATCAGTGAACGATCCTCCATCTATACATCTGTTGGATAATGATTGGGAAGATATGTTACATGCAGACATAACAGATACTGTATATGTAAGTAACAACAATAATGACATAAATAACGTTTGTTTTGAATTTGAACCAGATTTGCTAAAGGAGATGTTGCAACGTCAAAACTAATACATAAGTCACTTATGTTCTTATTTTTAACTATGGTAAACTACGTCAGTACAACACAGTCAATGTGCTTGTCTGGTACTGATTACAAATGGAGTAAACCTGCTTGATTAGTTGGCTGCCAATAAGGAGGTCATCATTTCGAAATAGGGGCGAGACATAATTATGCTGTCAAGGACAATTTGGCTGAAGATAATACATCTGTAGTTGTTTTTCCACCTGCTTTGACGCAAGTGGTAACGTTACTTGCTACTGAACAGTTAAGCTCTCGTTGGTAATTCAGGTACACTTCATTAACATTATAAGACTGAATTGACGAAAAGAAACTTAAGTGGATACAGAAAAACTGTATCTGGTCTCGAACACTGCATGAATTACTTAAAATATTTGGAGTTTAAAATGTTACATTTTCTTTTCGCTCCTGCGTTGTTATTACAATATCGATGTTATGATAAAATGGCCAAAGTGTAGAGTGGGTAACAATAATTATGTGGACAAAATTGTATTTGTTTAGATATAAGGAAAAAAATGGGTATTAAATATAACTATTCCACATATAAAATGCAAGTTTGAGTTTCAGTCTTGAAATGTATGTGAATAAGGCCTTAGGATAGATCAGTTGAACTCAGTTCATAATTGAAATACTTCGGTGCAAAATCCAACACAACATACAAATCCAACACAACATACAAATTCAATGCTTACCGTGGATTGTTTCAAGATTGTTATATACCATGTTTAATCTAGTTTCAATATTGTTTTTCATCTCAGTTTGCTACTTTAGAATATTGAGTAATATTAGTTTTGCATGAAACTGTTGATGTGTTGATTACTTTTTGATATACATTGTACATGTTTTACTGTATAGTATTGTTATCTTTGAATATTTAAAAAAAAAAGTTTATAGTCTTAGTGAGATTTAAATTCATTTGTATCAGTGTGATGTGAAACAATATTCCTTTTAAACAACTGTGTGTAGTGTGTGAAAATTGGACAGGTACTTATGTCTCTAATCTATCTGATATTCTAAAGGTATACAGAGAAGAGAGCAAAGAAGACAATGGTTCAGTTATAATAGATATAGGTCTTGTTGTAGCTTATGATATCGATGGAATTCAAGATTTAGCAATCGGTTTTGATTTTAACACTACTGTTGGAGAATTTGAACTTGTTCCTTTGTCACGTGATGAGATGTTACAAAGCATGAAATGCTCCAATTACAAGGTAAGACGTTGTTCACTACAATAGAGGTAGTGCACTATCGGTTAAAAATGGGATTGCAAGTATATTAGGGCTTTTTGATAGCAAAATCAGAATTTTTGCATGCCTGGTTTGACTACATTATGGTATTTCTGATGCCTACAATAACTTTTGACCCTTTAGTCCCTTATCAATTGTTTGGATTAAGGCAACAGGTATTGCAATTATTCTTATTCCCTTAACAATCTTGAGCTTATAGAATGTGATATCTTCTTCCTATATGTAATTTGATAGTACAATGTTTTTGCACACTTGTTGTATTTTTATGATTCGTTTGTATCCCCTCATTTAGTTTGTTATGAACGTCTATTACAAAACTATTATAGTGTCTTTTATTTTACATACACCTCCTGTAATACTTTAATCACTGTAAAGCCACACCTGCGGATCATCTGGTGTTATGCTTAATGTCGAGCAAAAGTAACTCCTGTCAATCAGTAAAGAACTACATGAATTATGGCTTCAACATAATGTTGGGGATGTTTATCGGGCTTTTGCATAAAACAATATCAACATTAAATACTAAAATTCCACTATTTCTTGAATTAAACAGTGTCATGGCACACCTGCCCTCGGAAACCTAAACAGTATGGATTGGGTGGGGTATAGCCTCATATTTATATACAACGGAACATATATTGGCCTAGAGACCATAAAATTTGTTGCACAAGATAACAGGACAGCATTTTCTGATCTTCTTACTTTGACTGTGGTAGTCATGGAAGATAAATGCGAAAACAGTGGAGCTTGTAAAAGTAAGTCATTTCAAGTACAGTCTGACGTCGTATATTCAACGACCTTCTGTCAGAATACTTAGTATCATCCAAACATTATCGGGTGTCAATGTATCTTCTTATGCAAGAGAGAGAGAGATATATATAGAGAGAAAGTTGCTACAGGGAACGCCACATACAGTCCAAGTCGAATTGAAATAGGCTTTTCGAAACCAAGCCCTATTTGAAATAACATTTCGGATCCTGATAAATTCGAATAAATGAGGTTTGACAGTAATTCTAAATGATATTGCAGTTTTTAGTGTTTTCTTCCTTCTAATCTTTATTGTAGTCGTCACTCAGCCAGCACCATTGTCACTTATATTTCATCATCATTATCGGACTTATAATGATCTGTCATCTATTCTAGTAAAACATAAATGGTAGAAAGAGATGTTTAATATTAGATGTTAATATTTTCGTTTGCCTAAAATATTAAGTTTTACTTGGACAGATTGCTTTGTTCATAATATATAATGATACAACAATTTTGTTAATATATATATTCAAGTGGAAAAATGTGATTGCATTATTTTGCACCAATTTAGGTAAGAATCCACCGGAATATTTATGTGATGACGTTCGCCGAACAGAAAACTTTGATCTGTACTATAGTTGTCAGTGTACATCTTATTGGACGGGGCAACACTGTGAACATGATGTTGATGAATGTGATAACAGTCCATGTGAGGAATACCAGCTTTGTAGAAATTTTATAGGAAATTATGAATGCTATTGTGACAACTTTATTTGTGACATGGGATTGAATACATGGTCGTTTGCTCTGATCATCGTGACATGCGTACTGTTCATAGTTGGTGTAATCATCATACTGGTGTGCATTATGAATTACAAGTAAGTCAAATCAGTTATTCAAATGTATCGGTGATTTTACAAATGTTAAATGATAAACAACTCCATTTAACTTTTCAAAACACAACCCAGTGCAATTAAGTTGGCCTGTTTGCCAATTGTTTGACTTACTTGAGTACTTGTATAAATTATGATTACTTACTTCTGTGCAAACAATGACATTTAAAATGAAGCAAAATATTGGGACAGACGGGTCCTTCTTATTAATAAATGTATATTATGTGAACACCAATTCGACCAACTCATTTAAAAATACAATGAAAACAGCATTACTATCTTTAACTAAATGGATGTAATTGTAACATATTATATTCTGTATCAATATTTTCAATATTTCAGAAAAAAAACAAATAGTTACAATGTAAGTATTATTGTGTCTCACCAATTTTGATTAAGTTCTTGCATATTGTATTTGCTGATCAGTAGGTAGAGAATCCAGGTCTCAGTGGCATCAAGACTGACAACAGTTTCCGATAAATAACTTGTTTGGGTAATTGACCATCAAACTTCATAGTTTTATTACATGTGGTCAGTAGATGACAAGTTTACTTAGGGATCACCTAGTCACTGTGAAGTTGAGGCTGAAATGGTTTCTTATCAACATTTAAAAAAAGAGCTCTTAATTTCACAGTCATCAAAACTACCCACTTAACTCAATTTGGCTATTATGTGGGGGCATAAACAAACATCTCATATTACATCAACACTCGGGCAATCAGTATTTAAACTATGATCATGAAAACAAATGCGTATGAGTACATTGGAAAGCATTGTAGGATTGATGATTAAATTATTAACATTATTTGATAATTATACATTGTTCGAAGGAAGCAATTGCTTGTGAACTTATATCCATGGCAGTAAATATGCATAATTAAGTTTATGTTTGATTGATCCTTCGTTTACTTTCCCCAGTACATATTGTTTTACTTTTGAAAAGTTGATATGGATGCATCACCTATTTTTTTGCAGTAGGATTTGCCATGAAGTGTGATTATTTCATATTTGTCTGCCTTAGTATTTATTTGTTGTGATGGTTCACATATATGTATTTGATTATTATACATGTATTTGTAGGTAACATCATCTCAAGTGTCATCGAGGTATTTTTCTGGACGATTATATGCTGGTGGAGTCACTAGCAGTGTATGTAATATATACCATAAAATTAATATATAATGCAAAGAAACGATTAATTATCTTTTATAAAATGGTTATTACCTTGTCATGTATGTGTATATGATAATATGAGTAAATGAATTATTACTAATTATTATGATTGTCATAATTTTTGGATATCCTCGTATAGTACATACTCTATAGCCATGGATTAACATTTAATTTTAAAAGAGAGAGAGAATAAGTTGCTACAGGGAACGCCATATACATAAGACAGTGCCTCCTCACACAGATCTCCGGGAAAACAACAATCCATACAAAATAAGGCACTTGAGGAGGTTCAAGGGAACATGCGTAAGGGAACAGAGGCGCAAACCAAATCAATAATTATTTTGACAAAATAAACTTTGTATTATTTACTGAATTGAAACCTAAAGAGGTAACACTTTGACCCTAACTTTGACATTATACAAAACTTATGACTGTTCATGTATTAGTAAGATACAGTTTTTTGTTATACTTTTAGGAAAGGCCAACATTCCGTATGCTCTCGCTGGCTCCTGTAAGTAACTTGTCATTTTGCCTATTATAAATTCAGTTAGGTGTTTCCTTTAAATTGGTTAATGACAAAAGCAAGGTACAATTATTCTGCAAAAATAGTTGAGCATGTCTAACTATCGGAACTTAATGTGGCAGTGTTTTGATGATAATTCGCTAAACGAAGTAACATTGCATTTATTACATGTTCTTAAATTCAAGTAACTGTTTGTTAGTATTTGTAAATATTTCTAATTTAACAAAACATTTCTAAATAACTCCAGAAAACATGTATGCGGTCATAAACTTGTGCTCAATGTTTGTATCTAAAAGAAATTAAAACACTCCTTATCATATTATCACCTGTCTGTTCAACTCTATACATGCAATTTTATTATGTATGCTACTCTTGATGCTGTCTAGGTTGAAGGACTAGATCTTACTGAGGACGATGATGAATGTAATGATGACAATACTACATGTATGATTACTCGATTTGATGGAGGAGCAAGTGTAAGTGTTTGAAAAAGAATTGTATTAGATTGTTTCCTTTGAATTTTCAATATTACAGTACATGAGCCCGGTCCGTGGATAGAAGTAGGTATTCTACGACTGATGGATGAGACTGTTGCATTACATTCAGGATAATTTTCCTTAAACATATGATACTTAGAAATGTTTTTTATTGAATAGGTCATGACCGGATACAAATCAGACATTTACATTTAATAACTGATCTGTTTAGTATCACTGAGCATAGCTCATGTTTAATGTTTCAGTGTGATATCCCAAGTCCTGTACCAGACAGAACAACGACTCCTGTCCATGATCTCACAGAGGTAGGAACAGTTGATATTTCCTTGCACTAAATGCACAGTGAATGAAGCAAGCAGTTGTCAGTTTATATGCGAAAAATGCCAATAATATCTGGTGATATTTGTAGAACATTTTTCTTCCATTATTGATATAAGTACAGTTGCAGGCATTTTTTGTGGCTATTTTAATAAAATGTTTTCAGTTTGCACTGATGTTGCTGATTCAGTTCAATGGCCGACAAGAAGCGATATTGATACATTGTACATGAGCAATATGTGTATAAGTATATGCATCGTTATGTGTAGCAAACCATTTACCAACAGTTATGTGCACACAACACAAAAATACATACCTTTACCAACAACGTTGTACACACAACACAAACATACATACCTTTACCAACAACGTTGTACACACAACACAAACATACATACCTTTACCAACAACGTTGTACACACAACACAAACATACCTTTACCAACAACGTTGTACACACAACACAAACATACAGTCTCGTTTACCGACAGTTCTTTACACACAACACAAACATACATACCTTTACCAACAACGTTGTACACACAACACAAACATACAGTCTCGTTTACCGACAGTTCTCTACACACAACACAAACATACAGTTTCATTGACCGGCAGTTTGTTCATTCCACACATTTAGTTCGTTTCTTTCACAAACAAGTTTGTAAATATCTTTTCAGTTGTTTCTCAGATATGATAAAAAGATGAACACACACCAACTAGGAACATACCAGCGCGTACATACGCTGGAAGATGAAACAGATACGGACAATCTGAATTTGGTAACAATGTCTTTATATGTGTTATAATCGTGTTTTCTCTTGAGTAGTTTATCTATTCTAATAAGTCAATACTCAATATATTAACAAATCATTTTTGCTCTGTAATAAATCCGTATAATTACGAAGAATTAAATTTAACTACTCGTTAACACACATTAATTATTGAGGCCATTTTCAAGCATGTACTAGTAGAAACTATGTGAATTGAAAATATTTTAACTGTCAGTGACTAATTTGTGTCACTGACTGACATGATTTTTCAATGGTATAACTAAATGCATATCAGAGATGAATATGAATAGAATAATCAAAGTCACTTTGAAATGTCGAGTCATTTTATCTTTTCAAAGTATAATTGACAGTAGATTACTAAATATTTGGTAAAATCAGTTGTTAGGTTATCATGAGTGTTTTGACTTAATTGCACATAGCAATTAACAGATTCAGTGTTTGTATTCTGTCTTCAGTATACATACATTTCTTATATCATTTAATACAGACTGTTGAAGACAGCGAGATACAAGCAAATCGTGACATAGCTACTCCTGGAAATATGGACATGGAATCTTACTGTCCAATGGAAACAGGCGGACAGGTAATGTGTCTCAAAGATCATATAAGTGAATGTTTAGGGGTGAAGAAAAACAGGTTTAACTGGTTATGAATAACGAAGCGGATAGGCCAGACTTGCTTTCATTCCTCAATTTTGTTTCATCACCTGTCAAATCATGTTTACGTTTGCTACAATACTTCAGTTGTACATTGGAAATTTATAATTTCTTAGTTAAAGCACCACATCGTAAAGTATACAATCATTGAAATACGGAATTGCATATTTCACAAATTTATTTTTCTGTTCTTCATACTTTTTTGAAACCTTTCCTAGAAACGTCAATTTTTGTTCATTGTTTTGTTTTCTTTATTTCAGGAATACCAGGAAACAAATGTTTAAAATGTGATAACATGTTGGACATTATATGACAAAACATATTAAACCCTAAAGTTGCTTGTGAACATTCTACAAATTTGACTAAATGCAGTGTGCTGTGAACCATAATGTTCAAGTTTAAATTTGATGAACGGAAGATAGAACTTTCTGTGTGAATGAAAATGTTATCTCTATTATAATCATACTGCAGTGTAGCTGGTATCTTAGAAAAATACTGTACAAACGCTTGCATCCATGAGTTTAAACTATGTGTGATATACTTATTAGTTTATCTACCTGTCAAGATGTTCAGGAATGTTGAAGAAGTGAAACTTAACTCTTGTATAAACATAGTGTGTAACACGATATAACTTGTGAAACTATGGTGTGAAAATGAATTGGTTTTTAATTATTATTTTTGATATGGCATTTCTGTGTTTACATGTAGTGCATATATCTTAGTTATTAACCTCCTTCATGTTCAGGTTCTGCCTATAGTATGTATGAATTTATGTCTCATGTACTTCAGACTGCTGAAAATGACAAGACACAAGCAAATCATGATACAGCTACTTATCAATTGTCAAATTTCCCGACTATGACGATATTCCTAGTGTATGTGAATATGAATATAATTATGTACACAATTGTAAAAGTAAGTTTATTTAACATGGCATATATATGTGTGCGTTTAAGACAAAGTCAATGGATCAAAATTGCAGTGATAAACAATCTTATGTCGTTTTAGAGCATCACAGAAGGCAGTTTGGATCCCAATGTCTATACTGACTGTTTCAAGGTTGTGAGGCGGTCTTTCTGTAGTTTCTCGTTTTGGTTAATTATAATTTGTATTCCCCTCGTGTAGAGGTTTATTTAAGCACATTTTTTCCCACTCCTCATCTATAGCTTGTTGTGTGCCCCCTCACTATTATTTTAAGTTTGTGTATATAATTGCATATTACTATTTTCCTCTGTTTTTGTACATGTTTTTCTTATTTTGTAGATAAGTTTTGTGTCATATTTAGCATTGAATTTTAAATAGAGACATAATCATGATCCCTTATGTTGTTGTTACATACGTCTCTTCGTTCTGATTAAAGTCTTTCTGTAAATATTTCTATAAATGCTGAATTAAAGACTAAAGATTAAAGTTATCCAAAGTATTATTACACTATTTTAATTAAACTGGAGCACATTAATCTTTGACACTCCTTTTGTGCACAATCATGCTTTCACGTTTTTTCTAGAATTGTGTGTATACATCTCTTTGATGTAAATGTACTGTAATAAAACTTCATCTTAAATCTTCTGATGTGTACTTACTTATGTTGCTAATAGTTTATCCACATATCGACTTGGATAACCAATAAGCACCAGACTAAGGTGTCAATAATTGCTGAAGAACTGAAGAACTCTGGACTTTGGTGAATGCAACCTTTTAAAATAATAACAAATATAAGTAGACACAATCTTTTGCAATGAAGGAACTATTGAATGTGTTTACCTTAAATAGTTATTACTCAAGGAAAATGAACACCATTACTCAAATAAAAAGAAGTTGTACAGTTGAACTGAATTGTTTCTTGCCTGCCATAGTGTTTGTGTAAGGAAAATAACTTAATCAATATTATAATTAAGACCAATAGCCAATTACCCTGCCTTAAACCAATCCATAGAGTACGGAGCTTTGCCAAACATCCCACGGTTTGATGTGATCTAGGTACATACATCATGACCCCCCCCCCCCCCTGTAAGATATTCCGTCATAGTCTACTTTCTGCAAGGCGGTCACACGATTGCTAATACATGTACATGTTGTTGGGAATCTCATAACATAAAATGGTGGGTTAGCTCTTTTGAACAGTATACATTTAGATTATCTGCAGCAAAATTGTGACAAAGAGTACTGAAGCGATGGGAATGACTTATACAAACGCGTGTCGGTTTGTTTCGATACATATGTTATCATACATACTATTGTTCACAGCAATACATATTTACAATATGACCAATTCGGAGAAACAACCTTTGATAATGCGTTAGTCGACTGTTGTTGAGAGGGTGCTGATTGAGAAAAGTTAAATGAATTTAAGGGAATATTTGATATATCCTGCATTCAATGGATGATGAATAACCAATTAAGTATTTGTCTTTAAATGTCGACTTCCTTGATTTTGTATTCAGTAAATCAAATTATTATATGATTTTTGCTAACAATAAGCGATTCCCGCCTACAATATATTTTTCATTCTGAAAATATGAAATTAAGATATAATCACAATACATTTTCAAATATACCAATTCAAGTAAACCTTATCAGACCTCGTATCAAATTATCTTATTTAATTTGATATGTTCTTGCAAAAAGCGTTTTCTCATGTATCAATGCAATATGTTGACCAAGGGAAGCTACTTTTATTTCCTTGCGAATAATGAATGCACTGATCACTTCCCTCTCTATCAAGGTTTAACAATAAGTTGTTCAACTGTTGTAATGAAACTTTCAAGAACGTTTGCGGCACAGAAATAAAAAACAATATCTACATTTGGATGGAAATATTTAAAACAAAGATTAATCGATTCGAATTTAGAATTCAAGAAATCATGTAATAAAGTAATTTGATTTTTTATATCTACATTTGGATGGAAATATTTAAAACAAAGATTAAACCACTCGAATTTAGAATTCAAGAAATCATGTAATAAAGTAATTTGATTTTTTATATCTTCATTTGGATGGAAATATTTAAAACAAAGATTAATCGATTCGAATTTAGAATTCAAGAAATCATGTAATAAAGTTGCCACAAGCAAGTTATACATACGCATACATTTATTTTCAGTGGACCATTCAGTGAATTCTGCACTGAAAGTTCGGCCAATCAAATAGCGCGTTATTTCGCATCTGCCATAGTTAACGTACAACTTGAATTGAGTATCAATTTGTAACACACAACCTAGTTGGTCGGTAGGTGATTTGTATTCAAACAAGCGATATTTGAAATTCAATTATCCTATGGTGCGTAATGAAGTGATAACGAAACGAATATCCTCAGGTTCCGATGAATAATTTCGTGAAGGAAACTCTTTATGTAAATCAACCAGTTACACTGATATTTTTGTGTTGATGATAATTGTTAACATGAAGTTGTAAATAAAACTAATTAAGTCATTTACACGAGGTTTTTTCGTAAATGTTATAATTTTAATTTGACGCCTTTAAACTATTTGTTTTGCACTCTTGATACACACATCTCATTATCATGTTTTACGTTTACAACTACAATTATAACATTTACGAAAAAACTCGAGATTGATAACGTGGGTGTATGGTGTAAAAATATACAAATAATGAGACTTGGTGATGAAACCGAATGCACAAAATACATTTATCTCTTAATCTCAAAAATCATTTCATCACATATATAATAAAATAAGACCATATCAAGCAAACGGACATTATCGGTGTGTCCCAAATGATACAATAGTTAACAACCTGTCATTCAAATTCGCATCGCCAAGTAATATACGACTTGAGCTTTGCTTTAAGCGATAAATAGTTCCTCACTAGCGGTGACAAATAAACCCGATGGACCAATCGCTCTTACACTAAACACAACATGTACACCAACAACAGGAAGCTCTGTTGTGTCTATTACAATGTCTAGTTCAGTGTTTGTAGTTTCTTGCCATTGCAAAAGATCCCCCTCACCATGAGCCGATAATCTCACGGTGACTTCAAAGTACAATGGATGAGTCGACGAGAATGCAATAGCCCAGTCGCAAGTTGCTGTTGAAGAAGATTTTCTCCATGCCATTGTCATCTTTTTACCTGTATAACAAATCATACTTGTGATGATTCATTGATGTGTTTTGAACAAATAAGACTACACTTTCTGACATACATGTAAGTAGATCATCTTCCATTTGAATGAATAAATTGTGGGCTAATCTGACGGACATGTATGAATATAAGCTAAACGACTGAAAGGCAGTAGGTTGATAGAAACTGCGACATTTCCTTTGTGCAGTCCGACCGGTTAGCTCAGAGAGTGGAGTAATCTTCTGCATGTCTTTGGTTCGTACCCCAGATGAGGCATACATTCCTAGTGACAATATCATTGAAGGTATAACATTGTACATCCACAGTCATTTGTTCATGAGTGGAAGTTGTCAGTTGCTTGTGAAGAGTATGTTAGTACTGGCTGGTAACCAAAGTACACTGGTTAGGTAGACTTGTCGTCGAATGTAATCGAAATACTGCTGCAAAACGACCTTCAACTCCAACACAACAATTCATCATGGTCATAATTACTTGTAAATTTGATACACTATTCACTTTTAATACCACACAAGACACTGACGGTGCGGACATAAGTTCGCTTATTATATACATCAAAGGCTTGATACGTGAAATACTAACCGGGATGTTGGAAATGTTTGCCTCTTCAAATATTGAACGTTAATTGCAATAAATGAGCCAACAGTTACAAAAGCGACGCATCGAAATGTTGCGTGAATTAATGATGTAATTGTTCGATACTGCAGGATTAGTTTAAATAAAATGATAGTACAGAAAAAAAGGTGAAATATATTTATACTATTAGCGGACAGACAAACAACATGGCAAATTTGACCACAGAGGTCTTATAACTATATAGATGCTGCATAGTAACCCTTCTAGTAGGGTTGTTTACAGAAATATTGTTGGGATACTCATTCATTTTAAAACAATGTTCAACCGTCACATTACTTCATGCTGTTATGTTTTATGCTTAAGATTTTACCGTTGATATGATATTAAGAACTGAAGAGTTTCACCCACGGTGTTGACTTACCTGATAACCCAGGAGGCTGTGTGAGCACATTAAACGTTTCTGACAGTTTCTGACTGTACATTAGTACCTCATTGAATGCTGTGATATGTATTGTGTAGCTTCCATCTAGAAGTGACAAACCATCGAAGCTGGCATATGTGTAACCTACTGGGGAGTTTGTTACTAGTTCAGATGCAACTATGCCGTTACCTTCTAATGCCACCTGAAGAAAGTGTGCCGATACACATGTACTAGAATATTTCAATTTTAATTAACTTTATACGCTTGAAGCCTTGTCACACAGAGAAAACATCGTCACGTTGTTACACCATGATATGATATAGGGTGCAATCAGTGTTATGCCTTGTCAGACAGTGAGTAAATTACATGAGGCATGGGAAATCAGTTTCATGTAAGTATAATTGTCGAGACTGTCTTGACCGAAATCAGCACAAATAATTGATACATAACCAATCAAGTACAATTAAATGTAACAAATGTTTGCGGAAATTATTAAAATATTAAGGCACCTGCGTTGTCTTCTAAAAATGCAATTACATGTACTATGTTCAAGGGTAAGTCTTTTGATCGATTTTAAAGCGCCTGGTAGCATATTATGGCATTAGTACAGTTTATATTTTCTTGAACGAAAATACACATAATTCTAAACATCTGTTGCAAAACATCTGTTCTTATGACAAACAATGAATGAGCACAAGACGCAAAGTGAATATTCAAAATATTTCTCATTAATTTCAGAAAACATCTCTGTTAGAGCTATTTTAATATAGAAATATATAACCTAGTAATGGTCTACAATTTGCAGACATCAAGTTGTGTTGGACTACCAAATTATACACGGTCATTAACATATTGGAGACACAATAAACGTAACTGTTTTTCAATACTACAAAATATGGTCCATATACAAATGTATCTACACCAAGTTGTGATGGACTACTAAACATCCGTTACTATTCACGGTCATTAAAATATTAGAGACACAATCAACTTAACAATTTTCCAATACTGCATCATATGGTCTATTGATCTACAACTCATGTTTGAGAAATTAAGGACAGTCAATGTATATTTCAAGATTAGACTTACCAAAATGCTGTCAATGCCTTCTTTTACATCAAAACCAGACCATCGAAAGCGTACCTCAGACGGATCACCATGGTAATGACCGTGTATCGGATACTGGGTTTTAGAATGACCCAACACTTCCAAAGCAATACTTTTTAAAGAGGGGGCTGTATCAAGTATTCTCACTCCATCAGAGTGACCGCTGCTTGTCAAGTTGGCGCCATTTGTACACGTGACTGTGGTATATATGGTAACTTTCGGATTCTCCGCCAATTCTGTCTCAGCGAACACTGTATCCAAATTCACAGGCGCATATTCCATGAGGGAATCATCCCCAGGATATATACCTGTTTGTAATTATATTTGTACGTATTATTAAAAAGTTTGCTTTACAGAAATTGGATTTGCATTTAAAGATATTAGCCGATTAGAATTCAAATCTGTATTGGTAAATTGGTCGTTGACTTAAAATTAAATCTGAATTCATCTTAACAATACTAACCTTTAAATGGACTTAATTTGTTTCTTTGCATGTTACAAGAGCACGGTAACATCTAGTGAAGTCTAGTATTCCCCCTGTGCTGCATAACTAAAAAGGCATAATGTAATATTTCAAGATAGATCAGTACAAACTGTAGTGCATATATTTACCTAGGCCCCAGCCGCATTCTACTATTCCTGATTCAGGATCAGAAACCAACCAGTGGGAACCAACGAGAAGACCTTTCTGATAATCTATATCCTCACCTAAAACAAAACGAGTGCACAAAGTTATGTTTAAAATCCTTTGTTTACATTGTCCCAGTGAACACAATTTGAACAATCTCTAAACATTTATCCAACAGCATGGCAATCACTTGCATTGAACATACATCACGTTTGCTCTGATGTTCATCAGCATATTGCAGATTAACCGTAAACATTTTCATGAAAATGTTTGATAATTTCAAAATTATAAGCATGGCACCAAGTGTACATATGTGCAGGGAAACTGTACTATTGCAAGAGACAGATGTGTTTAAATAAATTACATCCGATAATACAAATACGAATTCATGTTATGTTTACATGATATAAAATACTGATTAATACATGGTGAAGGTTTGAACAAATGTGACTGTACCTAGTTCAACGCCATCATATACATATTGGAATAGAGGAGGTGTTAGATCTATAGGGATAGGATTGGAATAACTGACTGTCCTCAGACCGGCCGCATTCACTGCCACCACTGTGATATATACCATACTGCCATGTACAAGATTGAGTGAACTGTGAGACACAAATGTACGTGTTCCAACACTGACAAACCCTTGTAGTTGTGTTCCTCCTTCTACTGTGCCTACAAAGACGTTTAAACCCATCTTTTGAAGAAAATATGTATAGCATGGAATTAGGCAGATTACCTAGTCAAACATCTAAGTATTATAGTTTGTTGTTAGCTATATATTGTATTTCCTCATGCATAATTGTACCCATTATCAACTTGGACTTCTGATTTTAAAGCTTACATGTGCGTTACATTAACGTTTTCTTAAGAACAGATTTGTAAAGATTCGAAAGTTAATCTAAACATATTCCAGACAACAGTAGTGGTACTCATCATTATGTTAACACACATGTCTTTGTTTAATGAACTTGACAATTACTTCCGCATGATGACCATCGTCAGAGTGTGAGGGTGTTTAAATGCTTGCTACAACAAGGTCACGGGTCGATATTAATAAAATGTGTAGGTATAAATACACCTGCTGTACAGTGAACTTACAATCTTAGTCATAGAAGTATTGAATCGTAACAATTATAATTATTTCTTTTCATCTAAATATGCATTATGCAAGTTAGATATTGCCCATAGATATTTCACAATATATCACTCCATAAAACTAGAAGGTATAATACACAACCTTACTGATAGTAATATCAAACTAGTAATTGTAGCATTTATTTGTCATCTATAAATGTAGTATATACAAGACACCTATTGCCCATAAATATTCCATTATATATATCACTCCATTAAATACGTAGGTATGATATACAACCTTATTGATAGTAATATCAAACCAGTAATTAAAGCATTCAATTGCCATTTATAAATTTTCTTTACAAGTTACCTATTGCCCATAAATACTCCACAATATCACTGTCATCATCTAGAAAACTCCAGTGTGCATGGATGGATGACCAATCATGGAGGAATACTGTTTGAGCCATCACGTGACCAGCGCTACTTGTATGTTCAACGTGACTCACATCACATTTTTCGAACGTTATGTCTTTCACAGTAATAACATGTTGTCTGCTATTGGTCCCTATTCTAAGAATTATATCATTAATGTCCACATCGAACTGATAAGTGTGTTTTTGCCAAGAGTATCCCATGTTTCCAGCTTTCATATATGTAATGAAGGAATGCCTGTCACCATTGACGTCCACAAAACCATCATTCACAGACTGTAAACGTTTGAAATGTGGCACAGCGGACGTATCGAAAGTAAGAACAAAATTCCCGCTGTCTATTGTTACATCACTAATAATTTGAGAGACGACCCCACTAAGAATCAAAGCATTTCCTCCATTTATGTCTGTCTGCACCACGCATGCGCAACTGTTCATTTCCAGCATCCAAACAGCGCCAATATCACTTTGACATTTCAGCGAATCACTGAAGGTTAAATTTGTAGGAGCAACCATGCTAAATTCCGTATCCACAATGAGGTTGTCTTTGCAGTCATTGACAGTGGCTCTGACTGGTGGTGTTGTATCTATGACAACGCCATCTGACATCACTTCCTCTGACACGTGACCAGCAGCATCGTATGCTCTAACAGAACCAATAAGTGTTGTTCCTTAAAAACAATACGGTTATTGCTGTACATACATGTATTTATTCTATAACAGCTCACCAATTGTGATAAAACCATGCAAAAACATTACAAGAGCCAAATACCACGAAGTTGAAACTGGTATATAAAAATCATATATACCAATATCAGCATTGTGCAAGCGTTACAATAGATAAGTATGCACTTAACTGGCATCACAGGACCTCATTTCCATCACGTTACACTTTGTATGACTAAGTAGGGAAACATAATACTCAGCGTTGGTATCCGACGATGTAATTAATATCTCACTTTTAATAGTCATTACATGCCAATTAATTACACAAATTAATGTATTTTCGACTACATGTACCCAGAGGTCGGCTACACAATATTTCTTACATTTTGTAAACTGTGGCTAAATATTTAATTTCTGGTACTAGTACAATGAATATGATGGGAGAAACCATGTCACTCTGAATACTTCTCATTGTCTATGTGTTCATCAACTCAGTATAAAATTATTGACAATTTAAGTTGGGGCTGATCACAATTGACATATTTCAGTTTGAGACGTTTTGGTAACCGACCTTAAAATGTATCACTTGATGTGAACGCCTGACTGTACTACTGGAGCACACGAAGATTCTTTAATTGACATAAATACGGGAATTAACAAAGGAACACACAATGATGCATTAATTGACGTAAATACGTGAATTAACACAGGAACAAACAATGATGCAATAATTGACGTAATACGTGAATTAACACAGGAACAAACAATGATGCATTAATTAACGTAAATACGTGAATTAACACAGGGACACACAATGATGCATTAATTAACGTAAATACGTGAATTAACACAGGGACACACAATGATGCATTAATTAACGTAAATACGTGAATTAACACAGGGTTACACAATGATACATTAATTGAGGTAAATACGTGAATTAAAACATGAACAAATAACGATGCATTAATTGTCGTAAGTACATGAATTAACACAGGTACACACAATGATACATTAATTGATGTAAATACGTGAATTAAAACATGAACATACAATGATGCATTAATTGACGTTAATACGTGAATTAACATAGGAACACAAACATGTTTTGCTACGTTCTCACCTTGTTTAACTGGTTCAGTGAACTCTATTTTAGCTATTGTTGCAACACCAGCTTGTTGGTATGGTACAATATCGCAGCTGCTTGTTGGATCATTCGTAGCCACACAATACTCATAACTGACTACCCCACTTTCAGAGTCAGAAAAACCATGCCAGAATAATTCTGTAGATGCGTTAGAACTTGTTGCATGGCGTTGCTTTATGACTGTAAAAGAGAGAGAATACGTAGCTACAGGGAACGCCACATACATAAGACAGTGCCTTCCTACGCAGACCCCCATGTAAGCATCGTTTTAATCTGTTAGAGGTTCACTCTATATTAAGTGTTATTCCGTTATCAACAGCAATCAGTTTACATAACCAGAGTTTCATTGCAATGATATGATTGCCTAACAAGAGTGTTGTATTTCAATGCAATATTGTGCTTGTCTAACACCTACTAGCGATAGTATTAACATAATGACGCTTAATTTCAATGCATGTTGTTTTTAGATGCCTAAAAGAGCCATATAACGTATTTTATAATGTATATAGGTTATCATAGAGGGATAGTATGGGTGGTACTGGCCTGAAGGCACATAACGTCACATGTCAATTGAAACTGACCTCATGTTATCCATAAACAGTAAACATAGTTAAATTTTGATAATTAATTCGCACAATTATACAATGGGAGGAATGAATATAGATCTACAGAGTTCAGACAAAAGTTATGGTAGAATACGAAGTTGACTTTGAGACCTTTCGTTATGAATTTACATACACATTTTCCGGTAGTGATTAACATAATAATGAATCATGATTAATATGTATCGAAACTCAGACACTTACCCATGCCATCATGAACTACACCAGCCCTCGGAGGAGACGTATCCAGCATAAATCCATCAGACACAACAGTTGAATGTAATCCTGCATACGAAAATGCTTGAACAACAGTGTAATACTTTGTGTATTCCAGCAATGGTAAACCAGTTAAATTGAAGAATGTTACATCTGGGCTCAGGTCCGTTGATAATACATGAGCATCATGACCTTAAATCAAAACGTTGACTTTGTATTCAAATGACAAAAAAAAACAAGAAACAAAAAAAACAAGTTATTTGGCATTCTAATGAAATGTTAAGAGAGACACGTTTTCCTCCGTCGTATATTATCATCAAAAGTGGAACAGTTCAACAACGGACATACATAACTATTACGCAATATGTTGCTAATTTAGATTCAAAATAGGTATCAGACCCAACAATAGCAATTGCAACATACACACTATTTATCGCTATCCAATGTTGAGTTTTGCAATAATTACGAGGGATGCAAGATTGTAAGCTTCCGAACAGATTGGTATACCGTCAATGAAATCCCAACAGTCAAATTTTCGCTGCGTCGGATCCCGTGTTTTTGTTGTGATGGTGGTAGGCCATTCTGTAAGCAACTTAACTGTTCAGGAATGACAGTACACATTTCTTTCGTTCTATTAGTTTGATAAAAGTTGGGGAACAGTATCGAACCCAACATAAACAATAATATACATGTAATGTAAATTGGATATACTTTGTATTAAGGACAGTGTTTAATAATGTTATCCTGCGACCTACTTACCCCCAGGGACTGTGCTCAAATATAGGTGATACTTCGCAATGCTTTCGTCAGAATTGATAAATTTCCCATTCCAGTCCGCATCAAAATGTAGACCTGGTTCTATATAATCGAGATCTTGCTTAAAACCATGAGCAACTTCTTTCAAGCTTTTTCCTCTGACATCTGTGGTCTTAGGATGTGATGGTGTTATTATAACACCGGGACTTTTGTATGAAATGTAGAGGTTTGCGCTATACCAAGCTTTGATGAAAAACGAGTATCTTACACCAGTGAGAAGTTCTCTACCTTAAATAAACAAGGTTTTTGTCATTTAGCAGCAACAAAATCAAAGAGAGATTAAATTGTTCCAGGGAACGCCTCAGTCATGCAAAATATAATGCCTCCCCACACAGACATTCAATAAAGCAAAAGCCTACACAACATCTGAGGCGGTGCAAGGGGAAAACATATGGGAATAGTCAGTCTAACGGAGTATTTAAATGGTTAACTTTGAATAATAGCTGTGCATGTGTCTAGTACATAGCTTCCAGTAAATTCCAAATCTCTTTCGCTCATCCCCATATAGTTAAAGCAGAAAGTTTCCGAAACAACAGTCTAACCACTAAATACTTGACAACTGTCAAATACATGTACCTTGTAGTATGTGCATGTGTTTTGAAATTGAGTAATAATGATTTTTATCATTCTGTTAATGAACATATTTTAAAAAGTATGCACAGTGATGTTTATATGTATATTCATCATATTCTAATCAGAAGGTGTGAAAGATCAATACCTTTAGCCAATGTCACAATCCACTCTGTTGCTGTTCCAACTTCATACCACACTTTACCTTGAGCAGAATTGAAAATACCTGTTGGTAAATCGTAGGATGACTCACCTACACTCCACTCATACCTATGATTGGGAAATTCTTATGTTAGTAAATTAAATCAAAATAATGGTTATGCTATTGCAACTCTTTGACAAGTATGCTGTAAGTGTTGCACATTGTCAAATGCATATACAACATTGCTTTCTAAAATAGAGGGTCCTTGGAAGCAAAAGAGCAGGAACATGTTGTAGAACCCTATAACTCTACTAATGCAAAAAAAGCCTTTTTGTGTCGTCTCTGCTTGAGGACCCGTTTCAACTCCAACAACATTTTAAATTCGTATTAAAAAACCTTTGTGTACCATAATGGTTGGAATCTATCCTCATGTAGTACTGTCCATTGAGCAGCAAGCATACTGTTTAAAGGTGAATATAATACTGTTTCTTCATTTGATGGAAAGCCTAAGTTGATAAAATCCTTTACCGCTAGTCCAGCATACTCGTCTGAAAAAGTTTACATGAAATTTATGGTAAGTGGGGATAAGTACAATTTAGATTTCTCATATCATTATGTCCCTCAAAACTTCAGGCTAAATACACATGGAAGATGATTGTGTTTTTAAATATAAGTTTTTCTTACTCACATTTTCATAAGTGTCATATATACACATACACGAATCACCTTACAGTATCAGTATCATTTTTATGTTGTTCCATCATTTCATGTAAGATTTGTCATCCAAAAATATACACATCGAAAATTGGACTGCAGTTTTCCTTACAAAGCATGGAATTGTGGTCATTTCAGAGTATTGCCATTCCACAGCCTCTCATTTCTGGAAGTTACAACCATATACTCAAAGGTTTTTCTTATCGGCTCCTGTTAATCCCATTACTTGTCAAATAAGAGATAAATCTCCTTCACATGTGTGCAAAAGTGTATCAAAATGTATAACTGCCTCACAATCATAAACTAGTAACGGTTTTGATGATAACAATATTAGGATACTGTGACCAATTAGAAAAGTTTGTGTCAGTGTAAACCCCAGCATATGATACCGATACAGACGAAAGCAATATTTCATTCTAAGGCTGTACGATTGTAAGGCAAAAACTAAAATCAGTGTAACGGCACAAATAACTCAATATATGAATGGGAAAGTTATACATATACCAGACAGTTCAGATAAACAAACCGCATCTTCTTTATCACAAAATTCTCCATGGGGTGCACAAACACAATGTCCAAGACATGTATATTTGTCACATCGCCGAACTAACGACAACCATCCACCATGTTCCAACCGAAATTGTGCATGTAATACACTGCTCCTCAAACCAACCTAGTCAAGGTAATAGCAAGTACTTCAGACAGAAATTGTATTTCCTAATACATTGAAGAATGTCAGACATTAAATATAGTTTACGAATTCAGGGTCTCCGTAAACAAACCATTGCTGATTGTCAAAATCAAAACTCTTTTGGAATGACGTGCATGCTGAGATAATATTTCAAGAATATGGGTCGAATAAAAAAATCCATTATTTCAGCTTCCTATTTATAATGGAAAAGCTAGACTGGAAATGTTTTCAAAATGTCAGGAGTTCAATTGTCAGTGGCGATAAACTTCTTTGTACAGTTTTAACACTTTAAGCATTGGATGAAACAATACATTGACACAACTAATTTTAAGTGCATAATTAATATTTAGTTGTACATGTAGCATAGGATATCTAAACAATAAGTTAGGTGTTTGTAAGCATAAACAGATATACATATACCTTATTTTGGGCTGTAATACTGACATAAATAGTTGCCAACTTCGACAACGGTTTCGGAAACAATTGATACGTTTGTACACTGCCATCTTCAAGAATAGGGCCAGAAGGATCGTGCTCAATATTAAATGGTGTGCCAGATACCTGGAAATAATGTTTACCAGTGTATATTTAATTTGAATTGGATTTAAATAGGTTAGATATCATTGTCAATGACAGTAATTGTATGGACACTGAATTCGTGTATGCTACATTTACAAGAAAAAACAGAAAAACACGATGTGGAAAATTAACAATATTATGAATGCATGTTATGCCTTCACAAATGGCTTAGTCTCAGCCTTTATTTTTCAATGAAAGAACATCTGATGAAATAAATAGTTGCCAACTTCGACAACGGTTTCGGAAACAATTGATACGTTTGTACACTGCCATCTTCAAGAATAGGGCCAGAAGGATCGTGCTCAATATTAAATGGTGTGCCAGATACCTGGAAATAATGTTTACCAGTGTATATTTAATTTGAATTGGATTTAAATAGGTTAGATATCATTGTCAATGACAGTAATTGTATGGACACTGAATTCGTGTATGCTACATTTACAAGAAAAAACAGAAAAACACGATGTGGAAAATTAACAATATTATGAATGCATGTTATGCCTTCACAAATGGCTTAGTCTCAGCTTTTATTTTTCAATGAAAGAACATCTGATAAAATGCTGTGGAACGTACCTTGTTTAAATCATCACCCATGAAATAACTGCCAACACTGATGTAGTAAACCTGTATACCAGAATGAAGATCCTGAAATCCTAACCAAGCAAGTTGCAAAGAAACCGTTGTCCATGTCATCCAATTATCTGGCTGACGATTTAATGCTGCGGCATGATCAGTGTCGATAGCAAACGTTCCTGTAATATATATATATTACCTTAAAACACCAGTTAGTCAATGGTTAAAGATATATCTGTCTCATCTGAACATAAACTGTTTGAATTGGCTTCATCCAGTAGTGTTGTTACATTGGCTAAAACATCTATAATAAGAACCATTGCAATGTATAACCGATTGAAAATATATTTTGTAACCATATTACTTACAGGCAAAACTTGTAAAATAGACTGATTGCTAAAAAGAATCGAAGTTTTTTTAAATTGTATTATGTACAAATGTCTTTCTTCCACAAATACGGATCAACACATTACGAATTCATTCTTTGTTAATGCATGCTTATTGATATTTTAACTGTAGGAAACAAAATAATGAGCGTACTATTAATTTAAGTACATTTCAGGTGATTTAAGCCATATCTGAATCAGTCTGAAGTCTGCTATCTGATGCTTCTAAATACCCTGTTTTTTTCATATTTTACGTTCTAATTATTAAGAAATGGTAGCCTACCTGCAGTGGGTGGGGTACTATCAATCAAAATACCAGTTATTTCAGATAAGGTACAAAGCTTCGCTCCATTACAACAAATTAACTTCACATCATAAAAACTTCCATCATGAAGATCAAGATCGGTGAATGTATGGTCACGTGCTACTCCAGGAGCCTAGATAATGTCAATACAGTTTCATTGTACACATGTATTAAACACATATTTCAATGCCACATTTTTATCAAAGTCAAATTACTAGTCCTGTATGTTGTCATTGTTGGTACATTAGTTACATTGCTGTCAAGCATTTGGAAATGTATGCAAAACACACAAGTATTTGCTCATTGTTTTAAAATCCAACTATCTCCCAGAAGCCATCCTAACGTTGACTGAGACACTGCAGTATTAGGGTCTTAAGCAAAGCTTACCACATCAATAACGCACAATATTACCTTAACCTAAACAGGCTTCTACAATAGCGTATCGATATGGTCACATTTTTATAAATGCACATTGAACATATGCACAGAGAAACGCAGTGTCACATTGGCAAAACTCGGGGTACTTAATAGGCTTACAGCAATAGTGAAACTAGAAGGTTATTTTATCTATAACATTATAATATGTTATACATACCCAGGTAGATGAAGTATTGAAGTCACCGCCAATGTGAGATGCTATGGAGAGGTACTGAGCTTCCATTGAAGATTCTGGATCATCCACTGTCCATTCTACTCTTAACATGGATCTTAATACAGAGGTACCTGGAGTCACACTGCCTATAGAAGATTGTGTTAGCTCCCGGAGGAATACCGGAGTTGTCGTGTCAATTGTCAAACCATTTGAAGAAGCTTCTATATACATACCTAAACAAAATAAACTTTCAGATATGTCATGACAATATTATATGATACAATAGACAACTAACAACAAATAATAGTCGCTTTATTGTTTTGCAATTTCAAATAAATAATTTTTGAAAATGAAAACAAACGAAACTTTTGTTAACAGGACATAACACATTGTTGTAAAGTCCAATTCAACAGATTGGAGTATTGCAAATCTAATTAACAATTAAGAGATTTTGTTATTTTAAGAGTAATCATGTAAAATACGCGACTTAATATTCAAGTTGTGAAGTTACCAGCTTTATTGTTAGCTCGAACTGTACAGAATATTCTTCTGTTGAGAGGAAGCAATTGTCCAGTTAACATCTCATAATCTGATAAGATGCCTTGCAATGATTTGTGAACATTATGGTTAGCAAGAATATCATCACCGCCTCTTGTTGTTCCTAGACACCATTCATAATATGATATGGTCGACTGAGGATCATAAAATCCGAACCATTTACATCCAATCACTTTTCTGAAAATAAAAATAGTTAAGGCGTTTACTCCTGAAAAGGTGATGTATTTGTAAAGGTATAACCAAATTTCATGCTGGAAATTAAAATTCCCCTGAAATAATGTAGCGTCTTAAACGTTGCAAGCGGTCACAAAACATTGTGAGTCATAACAAATCAATTCCGATGTGTTGTTTGCAGAGACCGCCGCTTGTTGCAACCTATACAGTTATCCTCACTGAAACACCCTTAGCTTTGTTGTATTTGTGTTTAAAAGTCACAGTTCACCACCTTGTCTATAAGTAATTTATTACAGTCGAAACTCTCTAGAGTAAACACCATTGGGATGGAGGGAAAGAGTTTGTTGTAGAGAGGTTGTTGTTCTAGGGAGGTTCAACTAATATGAAGTGTTGCGGTTGCCGGTTCGAAGAGTAATCATTGGTGTGCTGCTTTACAACCTGATTGGGTGTATAGATATAGTCTGCTTTCAATTAAATTTTATGATTTGATTATCTCTTTTATTTAAAAACAAAAACTTTATTTAATAGAATTTGAAAAGCACACAAAATGAAATTAAATTGATATGAATTGATATGTTAAAGTTTTACATGGAGTGTATACTCCATGTCAGAGATAATCATATCCTAAACATTAATAGAGAGCAGTCCTGAAGTAACTTTCACCATGAAAAACATTGTCATGCGACTTTTCACATTTCATTAACATCAAGGGCGGTGAATTTGACAACCATAATTAAATACATTTTACAAACTGTTTGTGAAAGAATTGTATTATACATGTGAATTTTTCTGAAGGCAAATCGGGAGATTGCACATCGAATAGCGGGAGATTGAGACTCAAAACGAGAATTGTTTGTGCGGCTGTATCTTTATCCGTATCATACGCTGTTAATAGCAAAATTCTTTGAATTAACTCGTTATATGGGGGTCATCCGTTTAATAGAGTTTTTATCGCCAATTGTCATATCTGAATACAATAGAAAAGTGTGAAACTTGAATAAACAATTTTGATCAGTGTCACCAAGCGCTTGATTCCATGGTTTAGAGCGTCTATATAAGCTCTGAAACGTGATTTTCGGACTGGTATCGCGATTTTACACTTTCGGTTATCAGTTTGACAAGTAATTTCATTGTGTGCCGTCGGAAAACAACTTAGTGTCGTTGTTCGGTGTTGAGAGGTGACGTTTGTAAGAGGTGAAATTGCGTTAAAAACCAACGGCAGGAAATAAAAATGCCGTTGTAAAGAGGATGACGTTCGTGGGAGGTGACGTTTCGGGAGGTTAGAGTGTATTTATATTTAAAATTATGATCCTCTTTCATTTGTATTAATAATATATTTCAAACACATAAACCTCTAACCTGGATGCTTGATATTGGATGTCTTTGCCTTGGATACCATCCATCACATGACCAGGTATTGGAGGTGTCGTGTCTACAACAACGCCGTCAGATGACGCTATGGTATACAATCCCGCTGCGTTATACGCTGTTATTGTAACGTAATATTTGATACCTTCGACAAGTTGAAGATTGGACAATACAACATCTACGAATAAAAAACACCATTAAAAGATTTTAACAAATGTAACATCATACATATCTTTTGAAAAGGGTCCATTGCTCTGATAGAATTAACCATCTAAATCTTTACGTTAATATGTTTAGTAACAATTCTTAAACCTGTGTGTTTGTATGTTAAGTCGTTCACCAGCATCTGCTGTCTAACAATACGTCAGCTTGTTAATCAGAAGGCATGTGTTATATGAAATCATTACGTACTCTGTTTCAATCCTACGGGTATTCGACCTTTAACGTCCTCACATGCAGCACACGTGCCAACACTGACATAACATTCAGTTATGGCACTATGTGGATCATGAAACTCTGTCCAATGTGCTGCTATTTCTGATGTGCTTTTTATGTAATCAACATCAACATTATTGTTACCAGCATCAGGATCACCATCAGCCACACTACCAGCAACAGGAGGGCTTTCATCCACAGTAAAAGCGAACGAGGTAGCTGTCCGCCACAGACCGGCATTGTTGAACGCCTGTGTAACACGTGGTTAATTGTAAAGTGAATACTGTTTTCAGTAGTAAAAATAATTTAACGATAATAATCACCTTTCCAAATCTCTTTTTCTAGACAACAAAAATACACCTGCTTCAACTATATAACCCATACACGAATACACGACCTTTTTAAATCTTATTTTTCGCATGTAAACTTTTCGAGGTGGAAGAATTGTAAATTGTGCAGTACATTGTATGTTTAAATGCATCGTTTGGGACAATGGAACAGTCACTGATTTTAATCAGTAACCAAAATACCTCTATATCAACAAATAGTGTGAGGACATTATACTTGCTAATTGCTCAGTTATCTAGCATTTGAATACATATACTGTGAGTATACATGATTGGTACCAGATGCATCTATATATTGATTGTCTACAAAGCTGATTTGTTTTTAAAAATGAAGCTGATAAACATCGAGGGCATACATACCTGTATGTGAAATGTTAAAGCACACATAATCATACAAGCACCACGTGTAGTCAAACAATTTGCCTTATCAAAACAATGGTTAACAAAATGAACAATTTAAGTAAAAATGAACCTATACTTATAATAATGATGTGGGAAAGTAATTAGTATACCTTTACAGAAACAAAGTAGGAATGTCCTTCAATCAGTGAGAGTGGAGCATTACTAGGAGTTTGACTACATTCTTCTGTTGTCTTAATGTAGTTCATGATGTCATCATATCCAGGGCTTGTACCAACACACCATTTGTAATGGGATATCCCACTCTCCCTGTCCTCGAATACACCTTTCCAACTGTAATGGTATGAATGGATAATTATTTCCAACCTTCAGATGCGTCAACGCGTAGTGATTCAGCATGGTCAGAAAATTACCTATTATATATTCAACTTACAACGGTACAAACAAAAAGTATAAACTACCATGTAGGACATTTGTGTGAAGTGTGATTAAAACCATGCAACAGTTGTTGGAGTAGCTTGCTCAACATTGAAATGTTATGTAATTGTTTACCATTAAAGGACAACACCATGCATCCGGAACTTGCTGATGGTATTCACAACTATGCGTGGTACGAATCATATGTGTGATCTTCCATTTAAATCCTCACAGTGGTTTAGAAAAGTAAAATATAGGATGTGACGTGTCGTGACTTGACCTTACATAGGGCCAATGTATGTGGATCCTATATAACCCCACTTTACATTATAAAACAGGGGTATGCCTATATTTATTTCATGTAGACTAGAACACTTACCAGGCAGATACATATTGACTGTTTGTGATATACCGAGATGGAATAGTGATGGTACGGCCAATATTCACCGGAGGAGTCGTATCAACTTTCATGGCATCAGAAATACTTTGCGACATCTGATGAGTGAAGTCATAGGCTGAAAATAATTTGACATACATACACTCAATCCACACATCTTTTAGGAATGATTAAATTTGAGGAAGAACCTTTTTCGATTAATGAATGAAACCGTCAATGACTACACATATGAGCTTTCAAATTCATCGGGTATTGCATATACGAGGTCCTACTGTTTTTCAAAATACCCACGTGTTACAATACATGTTTACATATATGTTTGAACATCAAACGAAGATACAAAATTGTGAAAGGTACTCAAATGTGTTCAAAGTTGATTTGGCTGAATTTATACAATGTGTTCAAAATGTTAAACGCAAACACATCCGACATATCGTCTTGTTTAAATTAAGTGAGTAAGATTTAAAATTCAGCAGTCAGCATTTATACAAAACGGGCTTGTACAAGTTATTAATCAAGTTATGTCAATAAATGAAATACTGTTGAAACAATGTAATACTCAGTCACAACTGGAAATGCATTCAAGAAACCTTGACTATTTTGTTAAAAAACATTAAACGTACCTCTTACGGAAGCAAAGTATGTATGTCCGTGTTTCAATGGTACTTGATGGAATGTTTTATGATTGGTCAACCCGATATTCACAAACTCAACAATATCGGTACCACCTGCCGATGTACCTGGAATTATGAAAAGTTGTATAAATCTAATAAGAACACGAATATGAATCAATTTTTATATACCAGTGCTTGGAGTTACTGAATGCACGGGGCACAAATACATACAAAATATCACACAATTAACCAATGCCTAGAGCACAATATCCATGTATTTCAACTGTGATAAATTTGATTCATTGATATTATTGTTAATACTATATATGATATTTTACTACCATAATTAAGCTACATGAATAACAATAGTGAACATATTCAAATAGTGTGTCCTCATGCTAATAGGTATATGTAAGTTCATGACAATTGTGAAATCATTTGGTGCGCGGTTTTAGGGTATTTTTGGAACCTACCAATAGCAACCTCATAATAGGCAATGCCACTGGAATGTGCTGCGTTCCCAAGTTCCTCTACATCTGTGAACGAATTCCAATTTATGGTTAAATCCGAAGTTGAGGTCTGAAAAATGAAACAAGGACAAATATTGTTAAAACAATTATTATATAACGACTATCCACTGTATTTTCTTTCTTTTTCATATATGTGTATATTTGCTTCGAGTAATATAATGCAAATGATGACTTAATTAATTTTTCACAGCATTAGTTCAGCTAGTTTTTGATAATTACGACAGCGTGATAGAAAGGTACTATTATCTTTAACAACAAAATGTTATACCAGATCACATCACTCCACTGAGTGTTCGATATGTACGCATGAATCTGATTGGCCTATGTTATGCGATATTGCAATGGCTCTAAAGAACTAAGAAGGTTAATTGCTGTGAATCACTACAAATTTACATTACCTGGAACATTTGCCCCTTGTTATTTCCAAGCCAAACATCAGCAGGTGTCGGTGGAGTCAGATCGACAGTCACTCCATCACTGCAAGCATTTATTTCATCTAGTTCCTGGGTCCAAAATTCATGTTCAATCTGTGAGGGCGGGGCATGTACACACATCATATACCGGTGCTCATGTTGTAATTCTTCTGTCTTAAACTGGGCGTTGAAATACCCATTCTCTATATGTATAAATATTTACATATGCCTTAAACTAAGCATCTCAATACTGCATATATATGAAGAAAACAGTATGTTTTAATTGAATAAGCTGATACATAAAACAGACACATACGTGACGTCAATGTTGTCTGATGGATGTTTGTGATTTCCTTGATGAAAGAGAATTCCGTTTCGAATTGAATTCGACAACAGAAGTTCAATGGATGCGAGTAGGGTAATTTAACATTGGATATTGAATATGTTTATTATTTTAAAAAATTGACATGACTGTAAAATCATATAAATATGTTCACATTGAGTGAATCAACCAACAGATTGGTGTAAATAAATATCATTAATACACCAAACATTACTCGAACATTACCTGTTGTACCACACTTGATGGCATCAGGATGGGAACACAGGTCGGATAATGAAATGTCTGTAGCACTGTGATAGAATGTCAACGGGTCTTCCGTATTCAATGTTAGAACAGCCCATGTGTAGTTTTTATGTCTGTTAAGTATTGAAATGGTGTCATAAATACATGATCGATAATTTAGTAACGTGACCTATGTACATATGCAGTGCTCCTTTCCATAGCAAACCTCCCAAAAAACTATTTCCTTAACAACATTATCAAAATTTCAGCAATAAAGTATTAAGGTATATAACTAATGTACCATCTCTAGAATAACACTCTCTTAATAGAAACAAAGTTTGATTCTACTCAATCCTGAATTTCTATGGAGAGTTTGTATTTAATACACTTAATAGCTTCGCTCAATCTGTTCAAAGCAAAATGTCACACTGAATCATACCTCTTGCCAAACGTTAATGGACGACAACACATAGTTATCGAGGCAATGTGTCCTGTGGTTCCAGGAAACCAATATCTATATGTCAACCATTAGCTATTTATATAAGTTACAGTAGTTTTCTCCTCAAAACAATATCAAGCATGGACAGTTTAAATGTATGTATTACCCAAACGCCGCATGACAAATAGTTTGTGAATATCTTACTCGCTGTTCGAAATAGTGCAGCCCGCCTAAAGCTTATGTTGAAAATAATATTGTTTAAATACTTGGCAAATACTAACGCAGATAATAATGTTATTGAATATTTTAAATTGATAAAGCATAAACTTGACCTGAGTGTTGGCCATACTGCTGATAGAATGTTATGATAGGGAGTATAATCCACATCCGGTTGGGGCCAAAGTGCGTTTTCTTCCAGATACCCCCCCTGACCTTTATGGCCATCCTCTGCAAAACAAACAACAGTACGCAATCATTTCTCAATATTCAAAGTTTTTATTATTAAAACAAAAGAGTTCTGACCAGTATGCAAGATGCTTGGATGCAAAATGAGGCTTCCTGAGTGAGCGTTCACAAGGTTTGTCCTGTTATCTGATTTTAGTGACCTAGTTTTTACACAACGTGGCGCAGTTTCGAACCTGGCCTAGCATTTATCAAGATAATCATTTTAGGGAAAGGTTTCATAAAATAGGGTAAACATATGGCCTCTCTCGCGTTCACTATGTACATTTTGACAGAAGGCAGACATATGATGGAGCACTATTGATGAGGTAATATTCAATTGCATTACTGCAAAACCTCAATAATAAAACGAATCGTGGGACGCATGAAAACTGATCTTCTTTTTGATGTGGTTTTAATATCGAGGTTGAATAAAGTGAAGTGAAAATGGGCTTGAAAATTGTGTTCTCAATTTCAAGGTGGTTTTATTATTAAAGTGGTCTTTAAGTGAGGTTTTACTTATATTGATATATCAGCATATGTTGAGGTTTAAATTAACAAGTATAGTCACTGTACAAATGAATGGCCCTAACCTGAAGGAAATAATGGCACTCCAAAAGCATCTATTACTACATTAGGTCGAACTTCATTTACATCACTGCAATTTTTCATTTCCGATGTTACGACTGATGATAGACCTGCATTTGTATACCCACGGACAGCCAGTTTCCAACACTTTGTAAATGCTATGGTCTTGTCAAAGGATATATTGAACTGTAACTGAAAACAAGAATATAATTTATTGACAAAACGAACAAATGAAAACATTGGTTTATTGTCAGATTGATTAATCAATTAATGAATAAAGAAAACAACAATAAATGAAATCATTAATTATTCAACAAAGAAAAGCTAATAAATTATGTTAACAAAGATAGGTCCTTAGATAGAGTTCATGAACTTATACATGATGACAGGTTATTGTTAGTGCACGTTTCGAAAAGTAACTTTATTGATTTCAATTTAAGAAGTGCTATCTGAAAATTAATAAGGTAATACAAGATATAGCTGATCCATTTATGTAAGATAGTAAAGTACAAAACTGTTCATCTGGAGGTCATATGCTCGATACCGGGCCTCCACTTCTGATTCACAGGAACACTGGTTAGATCTGGACTGTATTTATCATCAATAGAACACGGATGGCTCTTTAAATAACTAAATACAGTTGAACAAAAAAGTACAAAACAATTATTACAGAATAACACATTTTAGATTTCGGGATCTATACAATATTGATGGTTTATTACCTGATACATATATATATCAGTGAACTTTGCTCTCTTCCATTTCGTTACAAGTCGTCCGAGATCGTGTGCATCTGTGACGGCCCATTCATAGTGATCCATTACATTCTGCTGTTCATTGACATCTTCTATATCTGTATCCAGAAATGCTTCAAGTTCAACCTACAAGTACAATATACGCACATTACAGACACAACACAGAGTCAAACCAAAAATGTTATATGCATCTCTTGCAACAGTCTTGGCAATGCGTTACGAAGACGACAATACGAAATTGTTTTCGTCATGACAACGTTCAACGGGACGATGCCAACACCAATTCCACCACCGACATCGACGAAGAAGACGAACTTGAAGCCCTCCCTCTGGCCCGCCTTGCAGCACTCGACGTGACGTCGATGTCATTGCACGACTTCATCGAATGTGACGACCAGGCTTAAACATCGGAGTTTCCAAGCGATGACGATATCATTAGTGCGATCGCTGAATCTCGCTCTTCTATTAACGAAGACGACAACAATTATGCAGTATCGACCCTACAACTACCACCAACGGCCAATCAAACCACGGCGGCACTCAATATCTTAAGAAAAAATTCGAATCCACAACCAAAGCAGGCCGAATACTGCAGAACATCTGCAGACTCTCTCGCAACATTCTGATAAAACAATTCCATGAGACAGACGCGCCAGTCATCCATCCTGGTTTCGTGAATTGAAGTCTGACTAATGTTAATGTCGTGCCATATTCAAATGACGCTTGTTCCAATAGTGTGCTGTTTTATACAATAGTGTGCTCACTTGTAAATGTATATGTGTTATGATAATAAAACATTAAACTATTAAACGCGATAACACGCTTTTAATAGTTGTTATCTTTTTTCTTTTCACACATGTACATGTGTAATACAATGACATTTCACCTAAGGAACGATTTTCACGACGCATAGATTTAACGATGCAAGCGTGAAGCATCCGAATTGAACACGTATTTTCATGAACTGTATTTCGTCTGTAAATCAACAATACGTAATGCAAGTATTCTACTCTTTTTAAGAATTTGACCTTACTGTTATTTTTTGATGAGGACATGTAGTGAATAGAAATATGATACTATGAAACAAATATGAAACAACTGGTAAAAGTGTGAACAACTATGAAAGTAAGGCATTTCATAAAAAACACTAAAATGACATGATGGAAACTTTGGTTCACTCGAAACATCATGTAACTCGAGCTCTTCGGATGGACTCCAGCGTCCACGAGTTATCGAAGATTAACTGTAGTATAAATAATGTTGTACCTCTCTAAAAACAATTTTTTTCGATTGTTGCAATACATTCGTCATGAAGTTCAAGTATTTATAAAAATAATTTAAAAAAATGACTTTGAGTAAATGGACACCAATTAGGGCTCTTCTACCTTAACTTTAAATAATACAGTCGGATCTTGTTTATTCGACAATTTTCTATCCGAATACTCGGTATCATCCGAAACAAATATCAGGTCCCAATGTATCTTCTAATGCACGTCGAATTGAAATGGGCTATTGGAAACCATGTATTATTCGAAACCCGATGAATTCGAATGAACGAGGTACGACTGCATTTGTAGAATATCGCAGTAATGAATTGTTACCGTGAAATTATTTGCTTCGCTTTCTTCAACTGTTAAGTTCCCAGTTTGTGGTGGATTTGGTGTGATAGTCACACCACTGCTGTATGCGGGCTTGTAGCAATACTTCCCTGCACAATATTTCACAAGGATACGGTACATTCTGCCTGGTGTCAACGCTAAATCGTTCACTTCCAATGAATTTGCTGTTCTAAGATGGTCATAATCTCTAAATGTAGTCCAATAGTCTAAAGAAAGATCATATATATTACTGTGTATTTATACATGTTTTTTCCAATGCAAAATGATGTCATTTGTTTTAAACATAAATACAATGCATAGTTCAGAAAAATTACTATCATGTCTGATTTCTGACCGCTTGATGTTGGCGCAGGCAAACACATTAACATGTCAAAATGCTAAACTGTGTTTTATTACTTTGGTTCTCATGCCAACATGTCATTTTCTTTCATTTCAATTTTTGTTTTTCTTCATGGCTGATGTGGTGTTTAGACTGTTGTGTTCTGAATATTTGCATCGGCTCCAATTTTGTCGAAACAAAAACTTCATCTTGTCATTCAGGTACCATCACCAAAAAGCTAGCAAAATGCATGTTAACCTTAATATACTTAATGTATTGTCAATGAAGTGTTGTAATCATAATCATGTTGTTCTTGAAAATTCACAATTTTACTGAAAGACAGAGAATGAATAGCTACCCGGAACGCCACATACATAAGACAGTGCCTCCACACACAGACCTCCGGGAAAACAACAATCCATTAAACATAAGGCACTTGAGGAGGTTAAAGGGTACATACGTAAGGGAACAGAGGCGCAAGAAATAGTCTGGCAGACCATAACTCATAACTAGGAGTCCAAAGAGTTTAACAGTGATAGAGGGAACATTAATAGGTGGAAAATATCACAGGACCAGTCGAGACAACTGGCCTTAATAGGCCGAAACTCGACGGAAAACATCCTGAACACTATATACAGTGAAAAAATACACAGGGGAAAGTGATTCACAACACAAAAAGCAGTAATATTGAATTAAAGCTTTGGAACTGCAACTAAAACTACTGGGGTTAAACTCGATTTAACAGCTAGCTAACCTCACACCTGATCACGACATGTTCATTGATTTCCAACATATATACATAAATTTGTTAAGTAGGCAGTAACTTATCATTACATACAGTTAACCATTACGTACATAACAGACACAAGCAACCTTACATTGACCTTGATCCCAGTAACGAAACTTTTAATATCAGAATATGAAATAACCATAAAATTTCAAATACATAACTTAATGAAAAGTGCAGTACCGGATAATGAAGTATACCAGTTCATTGGCAAGGAATAGAGTGGAGACATCTTTTAACCACATTCATGCAGTGGGTGGAATTCGTATAACTTAACTGATCACAGATTGATTGGGACATTGCTCCTGTTCATAGTCATCAACTGACTTATTTACGAAATGTATAATTATGAATCTAGATCATAATTTACCTTCTGCTTTCTGATAGCTACATGTAACAAAGACCGGGCTTACTAGGTATCTGACGAGATAATTCATTTTTGCACAAAAGTATATTTGATAAACAAACCTGCTACCGGAGCCCTTTCTTCGATTGCCCAATACACGTCATTAACAAAATATGCTTTATCTTCTGGTATCTCCCAATGTGCTTCAAGTTTATTTGTTGAAGACTGATACGCCATATCATTTACCCAGCCCAGTCGTTTGTCCTGCATTAAATTTATAGACACTTTTTCTTAAAAAATGAAATGGAATCATATAGCGGGGGTAAAGGGAAATAATAAGATAACGATATTACAAAGCTATGAGTTTGGAAGCAAAGAAGGACACCATCGAAAAATGAATGTCTTCAAAAGCAAAAAAAAGAAAACTATTTAGTTTAAATTCATGTATTTACCAATGACAGTGAAACAATATCTTACATCTTTTAGTTACCACTCTTGATGACGGTTTCCTGTGTTATTACTAATCAGTACTTGCAGCAAATTAAAATACTTTTGACGAAAGTAATCAAATCTCATTTGAACATTGGCTCACACTCACAACCAGTGGATCAAGAGCCAGGGGCACAATTGTCGGTCCATATATGATGTTTTGGATTTATTAAAACGGTACAAATATCTGGTATTCACATAAGTCCTAAGGGCAACAATAAGACACTAAACAACCCTATGCAAAGTAAAGCGAGATACGTGAAATTGTTTCAAACTAATCGATGTACGCTGATGCCACTTTTCATCAAACCACTACATGACATAAACATATATCATGACCAATGTATTTCATTATAAATCATTGAACTGAAATAAAACAACACACAACTATTATTTACCTCACTATGATGGCTTTTATCCACATCAAAGTCTGAAGTACAGGAGAATAAGGTATAAAGAAATGTGACATAAAACATAAACATTGAGAGCAAATGTGGTGGTCGTAGTTCGAATCCCATGACAGGCATATGTTCTCTGTGACAATTTGACATAAGTCAGTCAAAGCCATTGGTCCCTTGCATCATGTGGGAATGGTGTCCGTTGCTTGTGGAAGAGCATGTTAGTACTGGCTGGTAATTTTATAACACATGCCATACATCACAGAAATACTATTGAAATACTTTTAAAGGTTCAAATGAAAAAGAGAGGGTTAAAAAAAGAGTATATGTTAAATGAATGGTGAATGTTAAATAAAATGAAAGTTAGACAATGAGAGACTCTTTTGAAATTGATATACTGGCATATAGGGACGGTAAACTCTGTTTTTAGTGTATTCATGGAAATAATATGGGTATGTCAAATAGGTTGAGCTAAATGCCAAAACAACTATTTTGAGAAAATCGTCTTCAAAGTTCAGAGTGCTGTCATTTCGCTCTTATTTGACCAATTTGGCCCATTTAAAGACGAAGTGTTATGTTACGTGTACTATATTTAGGATGTGGAACTACATGTTGTACATTACAGTTCATTGCACCAAAATTATGAACTGTTATTTGGAGATACCTCAAAGAAGTAAAATCAATATCAATTTTTTTCATTATTAGGTTGAGATGTGGGACTTAGCTCATATTGAGATATATGCTGTGCTTCATTGTTTCAATAAATGAGCTATGTCCACTTTGGAATTAAATGAGGCACTGGTATAGAAACGATGTTGTAATATTATCATGTGGTTTCTAATTCAGTTTCAATTATATTTATAACTTAACGTTGTTTCATTATTTTCATCCAACAATTGAACTTCGTTGTCTCGAACTCGAATATGTTGAATTTCGGTCATAATGAGTCTCACTTTATCATAGTAACTGTTGTATTTGAGTTTGTTTGTGTCTATTATGTCGAGAATCTGCTATGTCGAACAGATGAGTATGGAACTACGAGGATCAATTGTATTTCGTTGTTTTTGAAACTACATGGGTTCCTTTCGATTGCATGCCACATTCTGCCACCAAAACTGAGCATGTTTTCAAATGAAACAGAAGTAAATGACGAATGAATGACAGTATAATCCCAGGGATAAGCAATGCTGTGACTGCGGTGAAGATCGAACTCGACATGACTGTGTTGTCTACTTTATTCTCATTAGCCATCAAACTCAAATGCTCACCAATGACGTCAAAGGACAATACTGCATTATGCATGGAAAGAATATGCCCATTGTTAGGGTTTTGATTTTTAAGTCATATTAAACCAGTCAGTATAATCACGACACCCTGTACTCGTCGGACAAGTTGGATCAGTAGGAAAAATGACAAGTTCAATCATTACAGATACTGTGACCAGGTCGATGAGGTGAGGGAAATAGAGCACTGACAGGACCTGCCGTTGTTTCCTTGAGCAAGAAACTTAAATCCACATTGCATGCTTAGTACTCAAGAGTGATGAACTTGTTTCACAATCGAGCTAAAATAAAATAGTATAGACTAACCCACGACCTTCTGACCGAGGTATTTGAAAACAAATATATTTATTTTGAGAGCTCATATTTAATTGAAGATGAACAAAACGGCAAACAGTTTTCTTTAACTTGAAACATTTTATAATAAACAGTAAAATAAACCAAATTAGCACTAATATTAGCTGTTCTGCTCCTAGCTGTAATACTGAATCATTGAAAAACAGCAAGTGTATAATTATAAAAAATTGAACTGTAACCTTTTGAACATCAATTAAAAAGGAAAACCATTTATTAACGATTGATTGCGTTATTATCAGGCTTATATACAACACTGTCTAAGTAACTTTTAACTGAGTTAATACAAGGAAAACATTTTCCTTAACAACAACAAGGTATACATGTAATAATGTTTTTGCATACCACACACACAATTTGAATCATTGCGTTATTATTAGGTTTATATAGAACACTGTCTAAGCAATTTCAACTTAGTTAATACATGTAGTATTAAATCAGAAAGTTTTTCTTGCGCGTAGCTACCTGGACATAACGCTCTCTAATGTTAAACTGGAAGGAGTTACCTTACTACAATAGCCAGTTCCGCGTAGATCACGTGACTATATATTACATTTTAATTGGATGTTCCAATATTAACTATTAGTGTAAGCTATCTCCTGGACATGTCTCACTATGACAGCAGCGTTTGTTTCATTCCGTGGATATACCTCAATGTTCGACCCGCGAAGTCACTGTTAGTGACCTCATTACATATGGTAATTTATACTGGGAGATAGAGCACTGCGAGACAAATCCAGTGATATAATTATCTCAAAAAATGTAAAAATGGACATAGATCAACCTAATACTAAGGCGACGAATTGCACGATAACACCTTCAAATTTAAGATGGATGATAATGGCAAAATCCAAAAGTTCAGCTATATCTAGATAAAGCAGCTCTCTTTAAAATTGAATACAGTAAAATGCCAATAATACAACACCTTACGTTCAGAATAACATCAGTCTCTTTATTATCAATATACAATATGGAAGATTAACTTTTAATGAGGAGGATTTATTTTGAAGGATCTTCACTGTATACAATTTCTTGATGAGATTTGAATGACAATGAATGTTAATATACAATGACATAACATTTGTCAGATATACGTCTCTTGTTCTTTTTACATTAATGGAAGCTAGCACTTTGTCATTAATTATTTTTTTTTTTTTTTTTTTTTTGCTTTTTTTTTTTTTTTATTGAATAATTCTTTTCTTCTTTTTTTTTAAACATACATACATAACATATAAGAGCTTATCATATACATGTTTATATAAATGCATAATAAACGTGGCAGTTGTTTAAATATATACTACATCGTAGGTATTTCTATATCTATTATATTGCTAGTTCATATATTCACAGTAAAAAAAAGATGAAATGTGACGATATGACAAAAAAGGTTTGTATGTGGAAAAAAAAGATAGAAACCAGACACACCTTTGATATAATCTAGTCTAGTATACTATTACAGTACGAAAAAACGAAAAGAGACTAGATCATTTCGATGTGTGGTTAAGACAGTGTTGTTGAAAAATCAACGAGGAATGCTTACAGTATAAGCATTGATAACGTTATATTTAGTTCTTGATTAGATTAAAGGCAGGTGTTTGTTAAAGATGGTTAAAAAACGATCATTGACCTTTCGCTGTTTAAGGTACATAGCCAGTGTTTTATATTCGTAAGTAAATATATTGTATAGGTTGCTGGTTTTAGTCCAATTGTCGCTTTCAAAGTATGCTTTGCTAATGCAAAATCCTATTAATGATAGTATTTGGTTCATATAATGGTAATCGCAATTACTTATCTTATATCCATTAACTATATGTTTTAGTTTCCGGACATTTTTATTTATCCCACATATATTGAATACAGTTTGAACATCAGTCCATAATTTATTCGTTTGTGGACAATCGATGAAAAGATGATTATATGTTTCGGTAACATTGCATATGTGGCAGTTTTTCGTTTCGGATATTTTCCATTTGAATCTTAGTTCATTTGTTGTAATTATATTCTGAATAATTCTGTATTTGAATTGTTTTATTCTGTTATCTGGGATTGAATATATAAAGGAGTATAGTGCAGACCAATCAATGTGTAAGTTAAGTACAGCTTCCCAGTGACCATGCATGTACGGTTTGGTGAATTTTGACGATATAAGATACTTATAAATGTAGTTGCTGTTAATATTTTCAAGTCTTAGTTTATTGATTTTTATCTCAAGAGGAGTATTAACTAATGTTTGTTTTGACTCTGTGGATTTTAAAGTATGCTTCCATGATTTAGGGATGGATTTTAGTAATATGCTGTATTCAGAAATCCAGTTGTGTGTGCTAATAAGTTTGTTACGAATTGTTTGTGAACTTAGATCACCGTGTTTGTCTAGCAGGTCATTAATAAAGAGTATCTTAGAGTTTATCCAGTTTGGGAATATTAAACATTTACCGTTGTACTTGATATTTTTGTTTCCCCATATTACTTCTTTGCGTATTTCGCGGAAGTTTTTAATTTCTGCACAATTTGTGCTTTTTAACTGTAACCATATGTTTACAATGTCTTCATAGAATGTTGGTATTTTTAGATCTAATAGTTTTTTATTGTTTAGATTCATGTAAAATAACAGGAATTTTTTACCGTATTGTTTAAAGTATAAATTGGGTATCATTTTCCACTTAGCCGTATTGTTATTATCACACATAGCTTGTACCCATTTTATTTTTAACGACTTTATATATGACTCAATATCTAGCATTTCTAGTCCGCCTAATCGTTTATCGCCGATCAATGTCTTTCTTTTAATTTTGTCTCTTTTACCGTTCCATAGAAAGTTGTAGAACATGGTCTCAATTTGTTTTATTACCTTATTTGGAACTAACAAGGAGTGAAAAAGGTAGGTAAATTTTGGTAGTAGAAGTGATTTTATGACTTCAATTTTTCCGAAGTACGTAAGATTTCTTTTTTTCCAGTTATGAATTGCTGTCGTACAAGATTCAATTTTATTATTCCAGTTTAGTTTGTTACATTCAGTTTGGTTTGTTCCAAAGAAAACTCCTAATGCCTTTATTGGTTTTTTTAGCCATTGTATGCCACCAGGGGAACGTTGACAGTTTTTAAGAGATCCTATCCAGATACCATCTGTTTTGGTTTTGTTTAATTGTAATCCTGATAAGTTTCCAAAGTTTTCAATCATGTTCAAAACACAATTAACTTCTTGTTCTGATTGAACAAATAATGTCGTGTCGTCAGCTAACTGAGAAAGTTTTATACTGCCTGAATTAGTTATTTGAATACCTTTAATGTCATCCGAATTTCGTATGTTAATTGCCATTGTTTCAACAATTATTATGAAAATTAATGCGGATATTGGACATCCTTGACGTATTCCACGGTGTGGATTAAAGCATTGCGATCTCCAGCCGTTATTAAAAATACATGTTTTAATATTTGAATACATTGTTTTTATCCATTTTATGAACATATCATTAAAGCCAAAATGTTTCAGTGTGCTGAACATGAAGTTCCATTCAACGGTATCAAATGCTTTTCTAAAGTCTAAAAATAGGATTGCACCTTCAATTTGCATTTTTTCCGCGTAATCTATGATGTCTTGTATTTGCCGAATGTTATTTCCAATAAATCTATTTTTAATATAGCCTTGTTGGTCAGTATTAACTATTTTGTGGATTACTTTTTGTATTCTGTTGGATAGAACTTTTGCTGCAATTTTGTAATCAGTATTTAATAAAGTTATTGGTCTCCAGTTTTCTAAACTGCATGGATCTCCTTTTTTATAAGATAGAGATAACACACCTATTTTTTGAGATGCGGATAATTCATTTTTTATGTAGCCTTCGTTCAAGGAGTCGGTAACAAGTTTTCCTATACTATTCCAGAAGTATTTATAGAATTCGCAGGTAAGCCCGTCAAGTCCTGGACTTTTATTATTAAGCATGGTGTGAACCGCATTTTCACATTCTTTCATATCTAAGAGACCTTCACAAATATTAGCATCGCTGTCATTTAAAACATAATCTGGTTTTGTATTATTTAAATATTGCTCAATTTCTGTTATGTTTTTATTTTTAGAGGAATATAGCTTTTTATAGAAAGTGACCTCTTCATGCAATATTGCAGATGTATTTGTAATGATACAATCGTTAACTTTTAATGCATTAAGCGTTTTTCTTGATTGTCTTGAGTTTTCAAGATTTAGAAAATATTTGGTATTTTTTTCTGAGTAGTTCAGTTGGAAGACTTTAGATCTTATTTGAGCCCCTTTTGCTTTTTCATTGTAATATATTTGTAATTCTATTTCAATTTTCCTTATGTTTGCTCTTATGTCGTTTGTTTTTGGTCCTTGTTCGTATAATACTGAGAGATGTCTTTCTAGGTTTAAGACTCTATCTTTTTTATACTTCGATTTTTTCTTCGCGAATGCTATAGTATGGTTTTGGATGTCTAACTTACAGAGTTCCCATAAAGTTTGCTGCGATAATTGTTGTCTTGTTTTGTTATAGCTGTCTATTACTTTAGTAATGTATTCAACATATTCAGGGTCATCTAACAAACTGTTGTTAAATTTCCAGTAACCTGGACCACGCTTTGAAGGAATATTTACTTTTAATGATGTTGCTTGATGGTCGGTAAATGTTATTTTAGCGGGTCTTATATCAGAACTCAATATAATCGGCACTAAGTTTTCATCGATTAACCATAAATCAATTCTACTTTTTTCATATCCATTGATTCTTCGCCATGTGAATTGTTGTTTATTAGTGTTTAGTATTCGCCATATATCGCATAATTTGAGTCGTTTTATTAGATTACTTAATGACTTGCTTGATTGAATTTGTACGTTTTTAGAAATTCTATCTTCTTCAGTGAGGGTTTCATTGATATCACCTCCGATAATTACTGAGCCTTGAGAGTGTTCATTAATTAAATTATGAATTGTTTCAAAGAACGTACTCCTCTTATTTCTATCATTGTATGCGTATAAGTTGACTAAAGTGTATATGTTATCTTCTATTGAAATATTCACGAAAACGTATCTACCGTCTATACATGTTTTCAAGTCTATAGGATCATACTGTAACCTTTTGTTAATAAGAATAGTGCATCCAGCACTAGAGGATGTACCGAAAGAATTATAAGATTCCCATTCATTAAATTCAATGTTTAGACGGTTTGTGATTTCAACTGTATAATGTGTTTCTTGCAGAAATAGAATGTCTACTTTCTGCTGACTCATATACTGTTTTAGCCTATTCCGTTTATTTATATTTCTTAATCCTTGTGCGTTAAGTGAAACAAAGTGTATTTTAGTAGCTGTCATCTGTGTATCGAGGTATGAAAACAGTCACATTAAGTTTGTTATAAACAGATAATACAAGTTGTATAACATGTATGCGTAGCTTTACATGTATGAAAAAACGTCACATGCTATCTACACATACTATACGACCAGTATACACAGTCTATGTATACTAGTTCAGATAACAGTATTTGTATATTACAACAGTGGTCCAAATCCATAAGAAAAACAATTTGCCAACAGGTACAAACTAAGATTTGTAAAAGTAAATCAGTGTGTTGATCGTGAAAAATTTTAACATTGTACATGCTTGGGTACATTACACCACATAACATTCTTCCACCCAGTATTCTTTGACAGTAAAATATATATCTTTTGACATTTGTATGTTGACATACACTATTATAGATACGTCTATAAACATTACGAATAAATTCTCGTATATGTGAATATTACAGCAGTGGTACAAAGCCGTAAGAAAAACAATTTGCCGACAGACGAGTACTATGTTTTGTTTAGACAAACCAGTCTGTTGATCGTAATGAATGATAACATTATATATGATTGGATACATTACATCACTGAGTCTTTTAAAAAAATAAAATAGAACGGTTGTATGAAGAAATGTACACTCGTATAACATTGTTCTACACACAAATTTGTAACGGTAATATATAAATATATATATTATAGTTTAAATAAGAGTTATACTATATTTTATGTTGACACACACTATTGTAGATACGTCAATATACGTACATTACGTATATAGACAGCATTGTATGAAAAGTAATTGTCCTTATGAAAAAGAGCGGTCGTAGGAACACGTAAAATTAAACATTTTCTAAACAAAACATACTGTGACAGTTTGGTGGTAATGATTTCATTATACATGTTTAGAATAATAATTATCTTATGAAAACTATACATGTTTAGACTAATAATTATCTTATGAAAATAAGTAAAGTTACAACATCTTCTAAAAGGATAATTAGACATGACATAACATTACTACATTTGTATATATGACTATGCTAAATATCGGTGCATAGCTTGATGCTATCATCATATTTGCATGTGTTTGAATTCGATTTGTCTGAATCAGTGTCCATTGAACGGGTATAGTTGTCGGTGATTTTGATCGATTGTTTTTAGTCAAGATCATAGTTTAGCATTATGATTCGAGTTACGAGATTTCTTTGTAGGTTCTTGTTGTTTGTCTAGTGGAGTCGGTGGTGAGCGAACAACTGATCGACTTCTCTGTTTTGATGGGGTATTGGCTGTTACACTTTTCATGAATTTGTCCAAGTTTGATTGTTTTCTCTTTTGTGATCTAGCACGAAGTTCTCTACGTGGTGTTGATTCGTCAGTTGTTTTGTTTGATGTGTGTTTTCCATCGTCCGTTTGTTGAGTTGAACCGTCTGTGTAATTATCCATTTCTTGTGTAGTATCTGAATTGATTTGGTTGTTTTGATCGATTACTTCTGTATACGTTTCGTTGAAGTCTTCATATATGGGACAATCGCCTTGTTTATGACCAATTTCATTACACTTAAGGCATTTCCAATCATTAATACATTCATCAGTGCGATGACCCTCTTGTAAGCATTTCTTACATTTAGCCGTTTTTGTAATTTGTCCTTTGTGAATCACTTTGGCTTTGAATTGTCCAAATTCCATGAATCTAGGTAGAGGGTTAACAAATGTAAGTTGTTTCACTGTGATTAAACGATCACCAGTATTACAGTTGGTCAGTTTACCATCAATTCTTAGTTTTTCTCGTTTGAGATCGATTATGTCGATGCCTTTGATGATCAAAGTTCTTTTGATAATATTGTCGTCTACGGACAGGGGAATGTTTTGTACTCTTATACGCACAGTTTGTTCTCCATCCGGTCGATGAGGATTTGTGATGAGGACTGGAACATGACATGCTCGAAGATAAATACCTTCCGTAACTAACTGTGCCTTGTCGTCTAAGTTGTCTAGATAGATCCTCCACATTCCGTTTACGCGTTGTAAACCAGTAATATGTGACACGTCGATTACATGTCCAATTGATTTATAAAGTTCCTCGTGTTTAATCCATTCTTTGTAGTTAATTTTCCTTTCGCCGAAAACACTGCGTTCTCGAATAAACACTATGGGCGCTCTAATGTTATGTTCGCCGCCATTTTCTTCGTTTTCCACTGAGAAATTTTCCCGCGTGGTTAAATTCTCACTTATTTCGTCCATTTTTCAAGTATTGATTTTCTGTATATGTTGATCACAACTATCGTTTGATGTATATACTTTTTATTAATCGATAACTTTATCCAATAATTGAAAATTATTGAAAATGGTTACTACTCAATGTAAATGACACCGCCTTAGCATGGCCGCTTACATCCTTTGTCATTAATTATTAGTAACAGAGATACCTGTATAAATTGGCTCATTATACTCGGGACCATCAAACACTGTCAACCATTCAAGTTCATCGTTTTCAACAATAATTGTAACACCATCGGATGTTGCCGTTGTGTTTCCTGCTTCCGTCATTGCTGTTACAGTTTGATAGTAAGTCTGTGAATATTATATACTCATTACTTGACATTAACAATCGAAATTGAGATGGGGGTTCTTCCTTTTTTTTATCAAAACAAGACGTTCAATGCATTGGCATCCAAAAGATGTTACGGCAAAAGATTTAACAACAGACGTGGACGCCATACACAACCACAGCAAAATATAGCAGGAAGTTAGATACCAAAATATTATAAGTAATCTGTTGTTGAACATCGAAGGTAAAACATTGATTACTCCGTTAAATACACACTGCGAATAGAAGAAAAAACTCACAGTGTAAGGCTGTAAATTTAGGCCATTGAATGTGACAGAAGTTACATCATTGACATATTGACTGTAAAGCGCCTCTGTGCTCAGATCTTTGTACACACGTATGATAAATGAAATGTCTTCATGTGGATGTATAAACCCTCTCCATCCTGATGATAATGAGCTAGTATTTGTTTGAAAGTCTTTATCATAGATATCCTTCAGCTTTAAAACATGAAAGAAACATCACATTATTTCATTGCCTGTCAAATTGTGTTAAGTAATATTCAATTTCAAGGCGACACAATATTGCTGATAATTTCATCCATTTCATGTTGAAAGCCTGTCATGTTGTATTTACTCTCACAAAGACGACATTCAAATATTGTGAAGTCCACAACAGGATATTGAAGAAATACACAATCAAACAATCATACAGAATATCACTATTTACCAAACTGAAGACAACTATTCAAACCAGGGATGTATCTTTCTTTAAAGAGAGTATTTGTACCTCTTCATTCCTGAGAAAATATGAAAACACAGCCTTCTATCTAATACTTTTCAGGCATTGAGAGAACAAACCTTTCTTATTTCGCAAAGCCACGCATGCACAACTACAATACCAATGTGATACCTGACATTTTAAACAAACAGCAGATGGTCAAACTCACCGTATCTTGCTCATCCATGTCCACATCAAATACAACTCCTTCAGAAGCAAGTACTACATTATGTTGATATGGATCAGAAGACCCAAGTACATACAAGCCTGCTGTATTCTCGGCCTTTACTGTGATGTAATATTTGTGTTTACCATGCATTGACCAAGGTAATGTCGACACATCTATTGCTGAGCAGGTTGGATGTTGGTTATAAATACAGCTACCGCCGAAAATTAATTTGCTAAATGGTTTTATGTCATGGCCATTCTCGTGTGATCCTATTTGAAAAATAATAAAAAATAACATATGAATGCAAACAAACGAATGCACATAGGATAAAAATGCACAACCGATCAGGTGAACACAAACTATTGAACACTACTATTTCACCTTAACTTTTCCCTATGTTCCCTTGCGTAGTTTACCTTGGTACCTCTTCCAATGCCTGATGGTTTATGGACTCAGTGTGGGGAGGCATTGTCTTATATATATGGCGTTTTCCTGTAGCAACTTATTCTCTCTTTTATACTACCAAATATCAATATACACAGTAATTATACCTTATATTCCAGTTATAAGCTAAAATCAAGATACCAGAGATGGGTTTACTATCTATATAGTAGGTGGTTTAAGAACACACGTACACTACCGAAAAACTGATATTCAAAAACATATGCTTTCAATGACAATTGCACAATATCATTTAGTACAGATATAGTTTAGGCAATCTACATAATTATACACCGAATATGAGATACATATTAATTACCGATTGCAATGGAGAAAGACAAAGGGTTTGGATCAATATCATCCACAAATGAATCTTTAGTCCACTTAGCAATGAGCAAAATATTGTAGCCATCCGTCTCCTTAGTAATAGTTAATGGACATTGGAATACTGGCGGTGTTCTGTCAACTTGTATTGGACCAATCGTCTGAAATAATTGTAACATGCTATGTTGTGTTTTATACTGAATCCAAATCATCTCCTATGTAGATTTACGTTATATCTCCAAATTCATTCTGTTTCCATCACCAGTCATTTTAATTTATTTTTAATTTACATTTATTTTATTTACCCCTCTCAAGTGTTAATATCTTGTGCTCCAAAGGGGAGCCATATTTTGAAAGTGGCCTTCCCGTCTCCATTTTCTCTCACTCTTTTTAAAGATATGTGTACACGTTCATGATGGTATATGAAAATATATGGAAACTCTACCTTGACGCTTTTTATTCCGGATTTTGTTGTGGTTTGTATCAGAATATCAAACAGTGAACCATCCCATATATTCGGGTAGAAGATAGTTGTAAACTGATGATGATGTGTTGACATAAAGTCCCTAATATCCGGATAGCCCGATGCATGTGTTGCGAGTCCGACTTCGAAGTCATGCACACCACTGGGTGTGTCAGATGCGTTCCATGACACTGTCAGCTGTGTGAAATTAGAATTGATTATACCATACCATAGTATCTTATGAACTGTGTGTGATCATGAACATAACTATTGCTGACACAGTATTTACTTTGTACATTATGTTAATGTAATATTACAACAGTCAATACAAAAAGGTATTCGATTTATAGAATAAATCAGCTTGGTAAAGCATACTCCCAATAAAAACAAGAGCATTTTGAATTAGAACGTGTTACAGCTTAATTGGCACAAGGTCAATAACGTAATTCAATTTGTAGACCCTGATGTCAGAGTGCAATATGTCCTATATGATTTATATAAATATTTTATTTTAATAATAGTATTATAGATGTATTTAGTTATATGTATGAGTGCAGTATTATATAGTACGCATGTAATGATTTTCATAAATTCAAAATATCCTTACGTGTGAATCAGAAGTTATCAGTGTTGTCGGGTTCCCCGAAAACTGAGCTATGCCGTCATCCTTGTACTTTTCACCATTAACGGTCATTTTAGATCCATTTACAAATCGACTATTGGGATAAGTATTAATGATCGGGTCTGGTAAGCTTGTAGATTTACTTCTGTAAATAAAATATGTATTGACTGACGGGAACAACTATGATGACTGTTTAGGTGGTGATGATGTTACTGACTTTGTTTGTGACACATTTGACAATACCAATGTCAATAACGATGTTATATTGTTTACTAGTTTTAGACGTTGGTGCTGAAGCAAAATATATTGTGGTTAATGATGATGTAAAAATGACAATACATTATATTGTGTAGAAGATGTTGACAATGGTAACAATGGTAATGTTGCCAGAATCTATTGACGATCTTCAGCCTAATACATTTTGTTTTTGGATTATTGTTTTATATGCAATAATACGTAAAGAAATGATTGTGTTAATCAATTTTGCACTTGCATTACACACTGACATTCTTTGATTACCAAAACTACAAATTCCAGTAAATTAAAAACGTACATTTGTGATTCAGTCGGGTTTATAACTTCCTTTATCTCCCTTTGCTTAGTGAGTAGGTAGATGGTTCCACTATTTCCATTTTTCAACAATCCCCGTCTTATCAGTCCGTCTTTTACAACAACCTCTGTTACATCTACAGATGCTGAATCAACAGTAACACCATCAGAACAAACTGGTTTACTGCCATCCAGTGCATGATTGTAAGCGATTACAGTGACAAAATACATGCTGGAACTTGGTGCTGTGTATTCTGCTGACGTTTCGTATGTTTGATGTACCTAGAAGTGGAATCTAACCAAGTGGCATACACATATATGAAAGCTTTATTAAAGTTAAGATTATTTCAAATGCTATGGCGTTGCAAAACTGTTTAACAAATGTCAAGTAAATACTTTAAGAAAAATATCTACAATTGAAAGAGACAATATGTTTCACTACATAAAACAAAAGTAAGACATTTTAAGCAGAAAGAGTATGGTTCTTCAAACACTCTGGTCTCTAGATATTTTACTATTTTTACATACATTGTCTTGTTGTGAATGAGATTTACTTATTGAAATGGTTCAATAATTAATGATGCTTTTAATTATTTATTCATATTTATAAGCAGGTCAGTTTTTGATTGATAAACTGATATTTCCTTACTAGGGATCTCAGCAGCAGCTAACCAAATACTCAATCAAATTGAGATGTAAGTTCACTTTAAAAAACAATCAAGTTTGTATTCTTGTTCTGCTACCCGTTTGGAAGATATTTCGCTTAAACAGTAAGCAAAACAATCGAATATTCCCATCCATTCACATTATTTTTTACTTAATTCACTATCACTATATTTCATTCTAAGCATTTAGTGTTAAATTTAGTGGATTTAAACTAAGCTTTTCATTGAGATGCTCTTAGTTGTGGTAGTTGTAATACGGTACTGTTTTCGGTCAATTTAGTAACAATTAAACGTACACAATGATAGCTCCACAATCTAAAATTGATAATCCCATGTTTGTGTTTGTTGGATTCTAAAGTTTAACTTACAACTGAACAAGTGCTGATGTTTGTTAACTTTAAAAACATACTTGTCCGAACAAACTTCACCTAAGATGTTCGTAGCCCGATTCCGCATTAGACTAGTCCGGGACGTCGGGCAAGTGGATTTATACAGAACAACAGTGTTTGCATATACAATTTATAACGGTTTCCATGCAGCATTACCTTTATTTCATCGATGTTATGAACATCAAAGTCCTCTGCTTGTAAACAACTTGTGTTAAATACATATAAGTAGAACCAGACACTGCTTTCCTTATCGAAAAAATCATCCCAATAAGCTGATAGAGTAAAACTTTGTTGGTAATCTACTTCCGGCTGGCCCCTAAGTCCATCATGAACGCTGCCAGCGTGAGGAGGTGACGTATCAATGGTTATCTAACATGAATGATAAATGTATTAGTCTTTGTTGTTGGCTATCTATTGTGCAGCATTTAAACTTATTGAAATCGTGCACCAAAAGTAAAAAGTTATTTTTGTCTCGGTATGTAAAAAATCAGAATAAATTCAAATGTATAAATTAGTTTATAGAACACAGATCAAAGAGAACTTCGAATTGATTCAACCCCAAGGGTATTTTGAACTTTATTTAATTTAACAAAAAAAGCTAGCACATACTGCATCTCTCTTAACGATGCTTTATCCTTTACAGGTTTGATTTATAAATACTACTAATTGCATTCACACTGGTTAGATTTCCGATCAACATTATTGTTATTTTTTTATGTAGGGTCTCTCATCCCCCCCCCCCCCCAACACAGAAAATAGATGTCTGTATATACTTAATATTCATTACCAGACAAAAGTTACCTTGTGATAGGAGACTGTTGTTAGGTTGGCATTATTTTTTGCTGTCACTTGAATGTAATAATCATTATCGTGTTCCCCATGTGTGCCATTGGCCAATACTCCTCCAGTGTCTGTGCCTGTTATCCGAGGTTTTATCTGATAGTGTTTGTGGTAACATCCATTATATGGTGAACAATAACATTTTGGACCTCGTGCATAACTGCTGTAGTTTGCATTACATTCTTCAATAGTCTGTGGTAAGAATTATAACAAATTATTAAGATAGAAAGTTCTAAAGTTTGTAACGGGTAGAGTTTGTAGTTGGTGACGATACGGCCCTCTCGGTTAGCACCGTCAGTAGAGCACTTAACGATATGTGGAGGTAGGATCGAATCCCGAGTATTTATACGTTAAGATTTGACTCAAGATCAAAACATTAAAGCCAATATGTCCATCACCTCTTATTCAAGAGGGGGTATTTTCCAGTTGCTTGAAACTTCAGTCTTAAATATTTAAAACTGTCGAAAAACGGCATAGAGCAGCAAAGTAAAAATGATGATGACGATGACTGCTGACGATATGTAGTATGATACTGATGATGATGGTCTAAATGTTGTCTGGGTTGTCGATGACTATGTTAACAAAACAACACAAAATTATACACTAATAAAGAAGATCAATAACAAATGCAAGCACAATGTCTCCATACAGATGTAGAAAACAGAAACGTGAGGAGACATATGTAAATGGGGAACAAAACCATTACCAAACGGAAAGTATGGAGGCGCAGGGAGATTTTAATAACCATTTTGGTTTAAAAAGTAATGTCCAAGTGATCATTGGATTATCTAAATGTATATCTCTGAAGAAACACCTTTGTTTCCCCATGTGGTGATTCGTGCGAGTGTCCATGGATAATTTCATCACTTGTATAGTTGTCAAATATTTTCCACCAGACTTCATCCACGCCACTGTGTTCATCATACACTACCCACTCAAATCTAAAATACAACATGCATTTCAGTATTCACGACGTTTATGATTTCAAAGCACACGATTTCACGACTTTATCAGAATGCACAAACTCTAAAATAGCGATTGGTTCTAGTTCGTGTTTTCAGAATATGAAATAATGAATAAAAAAGTCACCGTACAGCTGACACACATTATATGATTTGATCGAATAAACTATGCTATCCGTTGAACTCTTCTCCTATTGGTATTTAATGATAACATAAATGAAATGTTAATAAAATATTTCACCATAGAGGATATCATTTGTTCTTATTAAGGTGGACTTCTATCTGAGATAAATTAAAATCGGAATGTATGCTTGGGATATTTTCGGGTCACAAATTTCATATTGATCATGTTTAACAATTGATTGAAGCACCATCGCGATGAAAGCTATTAAATGCGTGTAATATTCCAAAAAGCTTACACAAGGTCATTTAGCTCTAAGACATTATGGATGCTTAAATTCAGATAATCCATATTGGTCAACCATAAATTGTCAATGATAGGCGGAGAAGTGTCGATCATGACAGTGACACTATCTTCATTGTAAGTATCCATTACATCATACGCTCTGATTGTAAATAAGATTTTCTTTCCATCAATGACTTCTTCGTCATCTACAATCATTTTCTCTTCGTCAAAGTAATCCTGAGGAACAGGAATAAAGTCAACGTCCCAGGTATTACCGTCTAATGTAATGGTACGGCTTACTTCACATCTCACAGTTCCTTGAAAGCAGACACAACCCAGCACGTTATAATGAATACAAACATTATCAATAATTCTACATCACATTTATGATTTCACAGTGGTAAGTTTTACATTGGAATGGCGTACTTATGAGATGATATTTATAGAATATTACATGAGTATACACAAATAACGAATGTTATCAAACAAGTTTTCCGACAATGATAAAAGCTAGCTTTTGATAATTGTTAAATTTCTAATTGTGTTAACTTGAATTTAATAATTGCTATAATTCAATAAACACGAATGAAGTACATAAATAGTTTGTTGATAAATATTGGATGCAAAAACAGTGAAGAGTTTGAGGATAACAAAAGCGACCATCTATGTAAGGCAACTGTGGCGTTACCTAAATTATCTCACTATCGAAATAACACAGGTGTTTTATTACACGTCTGTGATATCAGTTATCATGTAAAAACTTTGTTGTAAAGAAAATGTACACATCTCACATTAATTTGATAGTGAATTTGTTGTTAAGAACTTCCTTTCATTTTTACCTCACTATATGCGTATAGGCTAAATGGGTTTATTAAATAATATTTTTCTATTGTAAATCCCTGGCAAACTATTCAATTGGTTAAATACGACCAGTACCGGATAAAGAAAAGGCTAACATAAATTCGAAAGGTAAAAAAGGCAAAACATTGTACCGTTTATATTATGTATAGCAGATGTGTTTCGTTCGGAAACTTCCGATGTGTCATCCAACTCATATTGCCCTCCTTTTACAGCTGCTAGCCAATGATTTGAAACATGATGTTTGTTAATGAAACGACCAGGCCAGCGTATTTCTAAAACATCACACGCTTCATTGATCCAGCAATTGGAGTTAGCTTGCATAACTTCTGATGGCTGGCCCTGAATGTCTACTACGGAATTATCGTCAACAATGAGCAGACGCCGCGCGGTCTTGTAATTTCCGGCCCTGTCAAATGCTGTTATTTCAACTGCGTACGGACCATTTTCCTCAACATAAATATATGTTGTTAATTCATTCTGAAAATATCACAAGTGTTTTGAAACAAAGCTTTGTTCAAACCCCCGTCAAGCAAGCTAGTGTGAGTTTTAGTCTTGAAAAAAATGTGTAACAGATTTACTAGAATCCTCTAGGCGTTAACTATGTGTGACACTTTTAAGGTATGCAGAACAAAGATGTATTTTAGACTTACACTAAACACAAAGCTGTATTGATCCAAAATTACAAAACGTCAGCTTCAAAAAAATTCCAGAACAATACCTAAAATTAGATTTCACCCTTATTCATGGTAATCAAGTTCTAAATTCAGTTCACATTTAACACGCTTACGTGCTTCGGTGAATATAACAATTAAAGTCTGGAACATGACAAGAACCTGTGAAAGAACTATGTCATGAAACTGAATCATGTTATACAGTGGAAGGTGAATTTCACAAATGCTCTTAGTAAATAACAGGAATAAATGTATTTTGATATTGTTTTTTTGTAATGAACAGTGCAGTAACACCTCACTTAAAGATCACCTCAGCAATAAAACCACCACGAAATAAAGAACACGATTTGCAACTCCATTTTCAACATTATTCGCTCTTCCTTTATTCAACCTAAATATTAAGACCACCTCATTAATTATACCATTTATCTAGGTTCTAAATGGTGGTCTTATTAATGAGGTTTTACCATATTTCCTGCGCGACTTCATCATAAGTGTATGCGTGTCAAGCTGCTTTAAACACTCGGTTAGACACTCGACTGCCAAAAAACGTAGGTTCAAACCCCAGGTGAGGCGTAAGCTCTTCACGACAATGCTTTCAGATAATACATCCGAAGACAATTAGGAATGCATCTCTGATTCGTGTGGGGAAGTTGTAAATTGGTTTGCGGAACAGCAGGTGAGTACTGGTTGTTAATCTATTTAACACAACAGCAACATCAAATTTTACAAATATACATTATATATCTGATTGTCAGATCATTCAAAATATATACCGATGATACATTGACTATCTTGCTGATACCAGAACTGCTGATCCGTTTGAGGACATTATCAGCATATTCCAGTAAGTAGGCATCAAACTCATAACGTATTAATCCAGCTAGATCATCTTGCCAACCATCCCAGGAAATATTGAACTTTTTCTGAAAAATGAAAACATGAAATTAGTACGAGTTATATTTTTTACTTTGTAAAGCGAAATCAGTGCACTTTCTTTACGCTGTAACCCAAAATTATCGCGTGCTAATTTCTTTTCTTGGTAATACGAAATCAGTTTTCGTTACTTTCTTTTCATGTAAATACAAAATCGGTGTGTGTAAAAGTCTTTACTAGATAATTCGAAGTCAGTGAGTGTAACGGCTTGACTTAGTAATACACAATAAGTGTATGTAATTTATGATAAGTATTATGAAGGTAGTCCACCTGAAATAGTTAACATTGTATCAGGGGAAGAGTCGCCAGATTCTGTTGACGTAGAAAGAGCCAAAGACATTGGACAATATCAAATGTCAAAATTTGACAATGGGTGAACTCAGTTCCAGGAAGAAATGTGTGAAAACGCAAGCATGAAAGCGATATATTAGGTACATGTATTTGACACATGACTGATTTACTCCAGAGTAATGGGATTGTAGGCGAGTATACAAACGACTGACTACGTCTATGTTTTGCGGATTCTGGCGACATGATAATGTCGAAGGCCATGTCCATCATTAAGAGGTGTCTTAGCAGAAAGAGATTACGGTGTAAGGCAAATAATTTGTCAGCGGTCGTCATCGATTGATCATTGATTATTATATGCATTCGATGGTTATCAATCGGAACAGTCATGTCGGAATGGAATCTCCTCTAAAAGAAAGATCTGCATTTGATATCAAGGCAACGGTGAATGACAATCAAGAATATTCCCTGGCATCCTTGCAGCTAATGCTTTGTCTGGTTGTGTCACAACTGCTACTTCGGAACCGGAAAGGTAACAGTACTAAAATTACTCAGATCAGGAAATACTCATATTCCTTCCGTTAGTGTTGACTTTGCTACAGTTCTCCAACAGTCTAAGAAGTTTAAATCGGTATGTTATATAACATTCAATTCGTCACTGTAAGCTTTGCCTGTTGATTATGTTTCAATGAAATAGTGTAGACATAAAAAACACCGCATGCTTTTTTGGCTGCGATTGACTATTTTAATGTCCCGAATGAACATGATCAGGGAGCAAATATTTATTGCGTGAACCACTTAACATTTATCTTAAATAGATTGTCCGTTCTGAAAACCTAGGGGTTAATTTGTCGGTAAGTAGTGGCAGTTGTGTATAAACACGTTTGTACGGACCCATTCACATTTCCAGCCATGAGCAATGATAGTAATGGTAATACAAGTTTATATATGTTAGTAATACTTCGTTTTGGCATCAATGGATTCAGCATTCAAAGGATGTATCTGGTAACTAAAAATATAACGATACTTATCTAGTGAATCACATAATTTTCTTGTTAAATAAGTAGAAAATGGCAATGTAAAAAAAGAAGTGAATATTGTTTTCTGCTTGCAAAAGTGTCATCACATGTTACGTTTTCTTGAAATGAGGTCACTTACAAAAGAGATAGTAAACCCCATAGCAGCGCTCATTTCAACCAGAGGATGTGGCGAATTTATTACATATGTATAAAATTCGGTCAAATTGTCAAATGCAAGTGTATACAAATGTGTTGTGTATTGAATACTATGTTACAGAAATAAAATGGCAGATTTTGTTTTGTATGTTTGGAATTTAAGACGTTATAATTATGTAGATCTATAACTTAAATATGCCCCTTTTTTCGATTGTCGTACGCAACATTTTTGTTCGCTATTGAACAGTCGTTTATAAACCAAAATGAACAAAAAACATGAAAAGTGTATGCTGCGCTTGTAATTTACAGGTAATATTTCATTACTGAATAATCAATTTCATATTTATCGTTCTATTTTAAAATTACTTTATATCAAAGGTCATATGATCGGGTTGATACAAAATAATAGTTATGTCTAAAATATCTACACTTGAATTCTTCATTTTGGTACTCACGTTTGTAGAGAAATCTGGTGTTATCAGGGGACTGGTAGTAGCATTTGCCGGATCCTCAAGCAGGGTGGATGTATGGTAGGGTGGCTCACCGTCAAAGCCAAGTTCCATGGTTCGTGTAAAAGAAACCCCACTTAAGTTATACATTCCTTTCTTCTGTCCTTCATCATAGTTGATGTAAGTAACTTTACCTCCATTAGTAGCGTTAGCTTCGAATAGTATTCTGCGAAATATAAACATATATAAATATAGACCCGTTTGTAGGGACCCATTCGCATTTCCAGCCATGATCAAATATAGCAATGGTAAAAACAGTTTACATACATGTATTATAGAAATACTTCGTTTTTGGCACTAATGAATTCAGCATTCACATAATTATTTGTAATAACAGTTGTTATATTTGATATAAACTTTATGATATGCGTTATTTTTATATTATTATATCGATCTTTATTAATACTTCAACAGTTTTAAAAATATCTCCACAGTAACGAGTGCCTCGGAATACCATACCTACACATTGACCAAATGTATAAAAACATCGTTCAGGATGTGGTATTTTTAAGCTTTATGTGGCAATATAAGATTAATGTATTGCAGGTCAAAAATGGTTTAAGAAGACAAATATACACACGTGTCACCATGCTGGAACGCTAGACTTCCAAATTCGGAATACGTGGATGAATACATGTCACTTATACGAGAATCTAGATAGGATATATTACAATCCGCCTTGAATTCACAGGAAATATTAGACAACCATTCAATAGAAACATTGCCTGAAAAATTCAAGATCATGGGTTTTCATGAAAGAAACTTTCACAGAAATAAATCACGTGATGTTTATTTAAGTATAGTTAATTAAGAATTAGACCATCTGTAATAATAGGTAAATTCCCCGCAGTGGGTGTAAATAATTGCACATTTTGTAGGTGCTTATTTGCCTCTTTTGATCAGCGCTTTGTAATGGTAATATCCCAAGAATCAACGCACACTACTGCTGCAAGACTTGATCGGAAGTTGTTCCAAGATGAAACTGATGATGCATGTGTACATGCTCATTGCATAAGCATCTTGACGACTTCAACGTGTTTGTTAAATATGTGTAGGTTTTGTTTGCTGATTTCGAAGGGTGAAAGCGAACCAACGGTATCAAATATTTATTTATAGACATATGGATTCATTCCTCGATTTGAGAGTGGAGCTAAAGATAAACAGTAGGAAACAGATATTGTCGAACAAGTATGTTAACTTTTTTATACAAAGTTGTGTTTTACTTGCCTCTCTCCCAAATAATGGACGTTTTAAGGTCTTTCACACCGACAGCAGTATTGTTGCTATCAATGTACTGCCGTTCAAGACTCGCTGCGTTGTATTTGGGCTTATAACTCGCAGCAACCGTTACGCTTGCTACGTCCCAACTCATTTGGTGTGTCCACACTTTTTCTGTCTCGCCGTTCGAGCGATCTAAAAACAGGTACGATAATTCTTCGCTTCCGCCTTTTAATTCGAACATTTGTTTGTGAATTTCCGGTTGGTTATCACTTGTGACTGAAAACGGTACCAATAAAACTGTAATATTGTTGATATATTATTTTACAACATTACAATGTGACAATCGAATTAATATACGCCTTCAAAGATTTTTAGAAAATAGTGGCATATACTTCAGCAACACTAACGGTATCTAATATGGTATATTTTATTGAATGTACGTACTGATTTTCTACACATATAAATACCGTTACAGTAAGTTAGTGGCTGCCTACAGAGGTTATCAATATATTCTTATATATCTATTCAAAACTAATTGATCATATTTCTACTTCGTACACAATGTATATTGATAAAACGTTTGCAAAACCAAATCACCTCGAAGTTTGTTAACAATCGTTTTCTAGTAAAGCTGTATATTTCCTAAATACACGTGTAACTTGTTTAATGCAACAAACAACACATCGTTAAGATCTTACTCAAGCAACACTCTATACATTCCAAAACCCAGATTTGAATTTTGTAGAAAATCTCTTGCATCTTCTGGACCAAATATCTGGAACAAAATACCACTTAATATTGGCCAGTCAAATTCTTTAAATGTTTTCAAAGGATCATTCCTCACATGGTTTTACTCTGGTGGTCAGCATACTGTAACATTGTGAATATCATCATCTATATTGTTATTTATTTATGTATGAGCATATATGTTGTGTTTTTTGTGTGTTTTTTTTTCAGGTTAATTTTTAATAGTCTGTATATCTATACCTACCCATAAATATTATTTGTGTTACATAATGTTGTTATCATGTACATGAAAATACACTTTTCTATCTTTAGTTTTAAAATTACATAACAATCGGCATCTAATATTTACACGTGGCGCAGTTTACACCGGCAAATCCGTCTGAGCATTTACAGCTACTGAAAAGCATATTGCTGTCACATGTGCCCGGAAAACATCGTTTCCCATCTACCCACGAACACGTCTCTGAAAGACAAAACAATTTGAACATTCATAAAAATGATGGAATAAATAATTATTATACAATTAAAAAAACCGAAGTACGATATTATATAAGATATCTTCGTGTCATATACCCCTAAGCCCAAAATAAGGTCGTTATGGTACATACACAAATGCGATGACACCTATTTAACTGATTGGGAAGTAATAACTTCAAAATAAGTAATATATAATTCACGTGTTCACAAGTGATATTTAAACTTATTTCAATGACAACATTTATGCACAAACAGCAATTCCGAATTAAACTATTAAAAATCATATGAACCTAAAGCGAGTAAAATCCAGCGATTGACTGATCGATGATTTGTTTTATAACCGCAGTGTTACAGCTCTTTTCATCAAGCAGTTCCAATGATAATACGTGTATTGTTACCTTGACATCGTGTAATATCAGGTTTGCCAGTGTATGCGTTACGTCCAACTGTTTCCCTCTTTGGCTCCATATTGCATTTATCACATGTCGTGTAGTCTCCCCTTGTACAGCTCGGTTGGTCGCACTTGTCAATAAGCTTGCATGCTTGAAACATAAGAAGATTTTGGTAGGGATGTCAATATTCGTTTTTGTTTGCAAACCGGTTAACCGTTTAATCTTCCGATAGGGTTAACCGGTTAATCGAACATGACATTCGTTACGTGTTTTGTATTTTGTTGTGTATGTTTTTACCAAGACACATATGTTATGTAGATAGTTTTATTTCTGTTAAGTACTGAACATAGTTCGTAAAATAAATATTAATCATTTCTATTCTTTTTAAGATTCCAAACATTATAATATAAGTTTACAAGTTTTATTTTTTTCAAATCGAGAAGGTCATAAACCCATGCGACTATAACATACATAGTAAACATAATAAACAGGTAAACAGGTAGTCACAAACAGTTTATAAATACACATACACAGTCACAAACAAAATAATGTATGTAAAACTTCCTGACTGATATTGAACATCATCATGAAGAGGCAAACTAAATTCCCTAATGACTATTTCCTACCGAAACTAAATGTAGGATAAGAAAGGGACTTAGAGCCTAGCATATACATAATATAATTTTGTTAATAAAGAACACATCAATCCATCACCAAATACAACAATATTACATTAACACAACATGTATATCAGTACTACGACAAATTATTTCAAATAAGTCATCTGTAAATATAATAAAGATTATTTATGCATTATAATTTAAATTATTTCTAACTGTCAATGCTTGGTAAATGTAAGTACTTAATTTTGTTAACAAAGTTTTGTTTTCAGTTTTATAAGTTCTATAAATTTGAACAAGTTCGGACGTCTCCAGTAAAGATAGGCAGATAATGTTTCCGTATCTCAATGTATAAATGACACTCTAATATAAAATGGTACTCATCTTCTAATATATATGACATAAATTACACTGTCTGTTAGCTAGTGGTGTGGTAATTTGGTTTTGTCCATCTACCCGATTCAATACTAAGCCTATGTGAGGAAACTCTCAATTTTGCAAGACTTGTGCGGAATTTGCTAACATTCAAAATATCTAAATATGGTTGAAATCGAAAACAATTAATATGTTTATACAGATTTGCTCTTCTTGATTCTTGTAACATACCATTCCATTTTTGAATAAATTGGTCTTTTAATCTCTGTTTAATACAGTTCAAAACTAATTTAGTGTCTCCTACAGTTTGAAAAACCCAAACATCATGGAAGCCTAAATTGCATAAAAGATCTCGCAATAATGAACACCAATTTGTTTGGTTTGGGTAATTAACAATATTATCTTTTTACATACAGTATACCTTTTTCGTATATTTGTTCTCGTTTACTTGCATTAACTTTATCCAGTATTTTATTATAATGAAATATCTCGAAAAAATAAAAGGAAGCCTACTACCAAGTTCTCCATAAATAAAATCATTCTGTGTTGTTTTCTTCACTTCTTAAATATTTTTACAAAATTGTTGATGTATACGTTCAATAGCGTTTCCAGTTATAAATCCCCAAACCTCGCTCCCATAGTTTAAAATGGGTGTAATTAGTTTATCAAAGAGATCCAGTTTATGACTCACTGTTAAATTCGTAAACTTATATAAGTGTTTGTTCATGATAAAAATAGCTTTTAATGCTTGGCCAGATAGGGTATTTTGGGCTTCAGAGAAAGACCCATCGGGTGTAAATACAATACCTAAATAACAGAACTTACTGACTATTTCTACAGGAATATTTTTGTAGTAATTTTTAAATTTTGGGAAACTCTACCTCCCTTCTTAAAGATTAATACTTTTGTTTTGCTTGTATTTACAACTAATTTCCATTTATTGCAATACTGATAATATGATATATGATAAATTGACGTATTCCACCTCACATTTAACTTCACAGAAAGTTACCTTCTATTCGAATACAACAATTCTAAAACACAAACTTTAGTACAATAACAATATAATTTAAACATGCCTAAATTCTCGAGATTTGTTAAATATTAATTTTATTGATCGCCATGCAGGTTTGCAGAGTCGACTACGTGTCGCTTACCAAAAGTTAGCCCAGGAGATCGAGTGTCGTCTACCAAGTTGTTCAGGCGATCGAGCATTGCCTAGCAAGTTAGCTCAGCCGATCAGGCGTCGCCCACCAAGTTAGATCAGACGATCGAGCGTCGTTTACTTATATAAAATCATGTTTGGAGGAACACGAACAATCGGCCAATGGCGCTACCGGCAGTCTGTCTAGTCAACGGGACTATGGATGCACATTGGAATGGAGATAACACAAGTTATTTGCAGAAGTTTTAAATTGCTCTGCTAAAATGGCATCAAAAATATTGAACCAAGAATAAAAAAGTAAAGTGCTGTACATTATGTATATTTCAGAAATACTTATACAGCTGGTGAATTGTGCGTTAACTCCAATAATAACAAATAAACAATATATGCGAAAATCCGACTAACCTCGGCAAAATGCATTAAAATTGTTAGTGTCGTTACTGCTATAGTAACCAGGATTGCAGTTTGTGCATTTTCCTGGGGCAGAGCATGTTCCACCGCTGTTGTTATTGGTGAAATTTTTGTTATATGTATAATAACCCTCAGGCCTCGTACAAGAGTCAGTTGTGGCACCACCACCGCACATTGCTGAAAATAAACCGTCATATCACTTATACATACTTCAATCTTTTCAGAGCGGTCCTTCCTTGAGCTGCAATATCTCCCTAACAAATTAAAGTTTTTTATAGTGTTTCTCGTACTTTACCAATGGCTGGTTCTGTGGAGTAGTTGCACATTAATTTGTTTTCAACTAACTTTGTATATCGTCTTAGTAAGGTGTTGAAATAAATTGAGATGTAAGCTCATTGTTAATAATGATATTAAGATACAGATGAAACAAACAATTGTAATTGGGAACATGCTTTTTTTTGTATTCATAACTGATTTTAATGTTTGACCGTTGCCAACGACATACATAACTTGTTTACATAAGAGGGTCTATTTAACATAATCTGCATATAATTCGTCAGGTAGCAGCTGAAGCGGCTTTTAAGAAATGTTTTAATTCTCTAATTTAATTGTTGCGGGTTGGTGCCATTATCAATTTTGGGTGAAATGTCTCAAATTCAACATAAAACTTACGATAAGCGCAGAGATATCCACCGAAACCACGACAACATTCTCTTCTAGACGATGTTACCTTTCTGAAACAACATGTTATAATAAAATGCAATAAAAACACGCTATAAAACCATTTGTGAGACTTGTGATGTCTAATCAGCGTGGTGGTATTAACTATCCGCGAGATGTTCTGGCTAGTGCATATTGAGTCACTATCAGCGACGACCCAGACCAGTCATACTACCACAAATCGCCTGACAGAAATTCAACAAATAGTCTTAAAAGTAGGTGTGTGTTGTATGTTATAATAACAGCTACAAATCTTGATTCACGCAACAAGTCTGCAATACACACACTGAAACGATGTTCGAGACACGGATCGTGGTCTAATTTGTGAACAGCGCTTGCAATCGTTATCTGTATTTGATTAGGAATCCCAAATTCAAACTGAGTTCTATTGGCGGTTCGAATTGTATATTGGTGTTAATCTGGATAACAAGATTATAACAATGCCCAAGATGGCCAATCAGGTGACGCCTAAATTGGCAAAAAAAACTTAATTCAGGGGAAGAAAGTTTCATTTCCTCAGGTTTTACTAGGCAGATTTTGATCAAGCAAGTTGAAATGAGTACTTTATTCTAAACTTTGTAGTTTGCTAAAACATTCACACATTGCTTTCTCCTGGTTATTAATTCTTGGTTTTCAAAGTCTACCTCGAAATACCTGAGAAAATGGAATTATCTTACCCTGAACCGATGGATTCTTGGTCATTTAAGGCTTTTCCCTGAAGTCACGTGATTTGCCACCTTGAGTCCTTTTTCTTTCAAGCTCAACACATATATTTAATTTATTCACCAGACATACACATTCTCAGAATATACTATTTAAAGCGGTATTATTTTGTTCACATAAAAAGCATATACATGTATGTATATGCGAAAAAAAAACACATTTAAATCATTATTTAAACATCCTCCGGAAGACACGTTGCTGTATCTGAAGACCTCTAAGTAGCAATTGGAGAAGAGAAGAACAATTGTTATGACGCTTTATAAAGTTGTGTACCTGTAATAATCTTCTGGGAACCATCCGAATGAAGAGGTTGATCTGACATATTTAGTATAACTTGTATAGTATTTAGTACAATATCCACTTTCACTGAAACAAAACAACACAGCTATATAACAGACAAGAAATTACATCATATATGACGCCAACGTTTTAATGAGGGTGGTTTCAGATGGGTGAGTCAGTGATCTAGTACTTAAAGGTACACATTTTTTACTTAACTATGCTTAGTCGTAAATGTGAGAAAGTTTGTAGTAATTGCCTTCATACTAATGGACTTTACAACGCTGCATTGTAAAGTGTTCTTACATGTTTCCAGAAAACGCAAATACACGAGTCAGATAAGAGTATCCTACATGAGTATCCTATCCCAAGCATGTTCTGTTCTTACCGACGTGCCGAGTTAGAGATAGCATATAAAATGAAGGTATCAGTCTCGTGTTTGGTTGTTTCAGGAATCTTTTCATGAGTTGTGTTTTAGAGAACGTCTGTAAGAAGGCATTAATATGCCATTTTCTCAAAATTATTACTTTTGATAGAAAATCAGACTAAGTGGGTAAATGAAATCTAGTGAAGTAATCATATGTAAGTAGTTATAAATGAGAAAGTGTCAGTGTAATGTATGAGTGAGAGATTGATTGTTTTTTTATCTATTTGTTTCTATACACATTTGGTACTAATTGTGTGTAAATATCCATTAGTAAATGAATCAACATTAATCAGAATTGTCTACAAAGGACATAGCTATTGTAACTCTTATCTAGTATAATTTGATGTTGTAGCTTTCGTCCGTATGATATTGTTGGGTAAACAATATTGAAATCACTACGCTCCCACTCATGGCTGTGATTCCACTGCCGTTAAATTCACACTCTGCTTTATAACATTTAACCTTCCTATTTTAGCTAGTGATATAGTCGCAGAAGACGGAGTCCATGTTTTCCGTGATACTCGATATGATCATGTGACTACTGAGTTTAAATAGACAGGTATTTTCCGTATTACCACTTCAACGTGTATACCATATACTGGCTTAGCGTGTCGAGAGAAAATTTGGTATAGCTAATTGGTTCAATGACTCGTCATTAAAGCCCTCTCAGAAGGTAAAGTTTCGTTCTGTCTGGTAAGCAGGTGAACTACAAATGGCTTTACATAAGCATTGGATATAATTTGCGCACGTCCACGTAACATTCGTCACTTATGTTTGGTTTATTTTGTTCGTCTACCAATATACCTTTCAAAACACTACTTTATATGACGGTAAGAGCTCTCTACACGGTACACATTCGCATAATCATTATTTACACATGTTTACGGTTATAATTAGTGGACACAAGCTAGTAGTCGTTGCTAGCTGCTCACTGGTTTGCTGTGGACGCTTGTTATGTCGGCTGTCCAGAATAGAAACAGTTGTGCGGGAGTTATGTAGCAGAGGATGATAAAGAATGTACCAGAATAAGCGCCCGATGATAAATAGAGCGTGAAGGAATCTACACGACTGTCCATGAGGAAAACCGTATATGCTTGATGATGTTTGGAATAGTATTCCATTACAAATAAGGAACATTTCTAACATTCATTCATCATGAACATGTTTTATTTAGAATTTATATTGTAAGACTTTCAAAACAATTGTTGCATACATGTACATTATTGCGCACATCAGATTACTAAATATGCTACGGATTGTCAAAACTACTGTTTGTGTAAATGTGTGTGTGTAATGTGTGTGCCCTGGTGTCTGTCTAATATTTTCTTTCATTTTTGGAAGATCATCTTCCTATGTTATCCATCCGCCATCCTCTCGGAATTAGCCCAATCACATACACTCAAGCTCCATCGATTTATAGTTCCAAGACAGTCTATACACTCGTTAACCAGTTAAACTCTTTTCAAGAATCAGTTTAATACGGACATTTGAGTTTTAGGTATTTAACGGAACATCATTCAATAATTAAAAGAAAAAAAAATCAGGAGATATTAATGCGCTAGAAAATTTCATAGGACAACAAGTAGTACCATAGTGATACCTGTTAAGTTTTGACACTGTACACATAACGGGTATGGGGTGAGGCAAAGCAGTGTAGCAATCCGGTTGTAGGTACTGCATAGGTACTAACATGGTGAACTAAAGTGACCTCACTTGGTCCAATGGAATATAGTCCAGTAATATGTCTTAATAAAATAATTAATTATTTTAATTCCACGGCAGAAATGAATAAAACAAGTTTACATGCAGTCCGTTGATCATTTAAGAGACATATGACTATTTTACTGATCAGTTTATGTTTTGATTATTTTGCTATTATTATTTGATTCGTTTGCTGTTTGTATAAATGCGTTGATAGTACACAAAAACAACAATATAATTGAAATAAATAAAATTACATTATTAGATCTAAATATTGCTTTTTGACATAAAGAAAGTTGCAACAAAATGTCTGTCTGAAATAATTAGTGAACATATTAGTATTTAACTACGTACTTGTTTTGCTAGAGAATCATTTAGAACGAGAAAGCATGCATACACTGTACATCAATTAATACATACTGTCTATACCGCTTGAACAAGTCTACACACTGCATGAGCGGGAGTCTTGATGCCCGAAACAAATAATAGCGAACGTGTTGCATTGTAATACGACATAAAATTGTCTTTTTTTTCAATAATGGAACAGCAACACTACATTTGGTATTTGAAACACACAACATATTCAGCATGAACAAATATATAAAGTTGGAAAATATGGGTATCATATGTTGCAAAATGCAAAAGTTATGAGATAATTAGTTTTTAAAAAAGAGGGAAAAGGAATTCCGTCGCTCATGGGGCATTGATTATTGTTACATAAAGCCTTGAACTTCATTGATCATGTTGAATTTAAAGTGTTCTTTAAAGCTTACAAAGAGCTGATGTGGAAGGTGATAGTGATAACGATATCGCTGACGTTTTGTAAGTCTTGCACATACACTGCTGATGAGTCATGATAAACATAGATGCTGAAACAATATTTTGCAAATCAATGTATTCAATATTGCTATCCTTCTGCTATTGCTTTGATTGTTTAAAATCAAAGGAGACGTATGTTGATGACAAAATATAATACATGTATGAATGAAAATAAATTATAAATATTATATACCTTACGTATATCATAATAAATTAGGACACTACATACTAGAAGTATACAATAATTAAACACTGTGAATACAAAATAAAAACATAACCGAGACTCGAACCAGTAACCTTAGTTAACCTAATTGCAGTGTACATGTATATGCTTACCTCATTGAGTTTCTGATTCACATACCGATGCATATGTGAATAATTGTTCATTTATAGCAGAAGTAAATATTATTGTGCCATCAGATGTTGGCTGCATTATATCGTGATAACAAATTATGTCATTGCTTTATCAGCCTCGATATTACCATCAAATATTATTTGTTACAGAAGACACTCACATAACGAGTGGGCTTGTCCAGCTGCCTCTTTACGTCGTTATTATTATTATTACTCATAACTACAGTATTATTCTTAAAAATTGTTGTTTACCCCTTCAATGGCTCTACATGTCTGTGAATGTGTTTGTGTCATATATGAACTATTTTGTAGTTGTTATATTCCCGTTTGCTCTTTTGTACATATGTGTTTGCCATTGTCAGAGTTGACTCACATTACTAATTAGGACCATGAAACTATAAAAAACGACCAGTTTTACTTATTTTAATTTACTATGTACCTCGTATGACTATGATATTTTCGTAGTTATTATGCTATCGTAGTCAATTATTTCAGTTTGATATCATAGTAATGATTACTAATTATTTTCTATTTAAATGGATACCAAAACTACAAATTATATATAGTTACTTTTCAATTGAGTTTGTTTTAATTCCCTTTTCCAGTCCGTGCACATAATCTTTTCAGTGTAAAGTGTAAACACTGTTAACATGTGTCAGGCGAGGAGAGCGTATGGATGGCATAGAAATATGATACTTAGTAGTCATGTGATCGTACCGACCAATGGAACAACGGTGAATTCGTTTAAGGCGACTTAATAATGTGCTATATCAGAAAGGTTAAGAAGGTCACACAACAATACCGCGTTATAAAGCAGCGTGTGAAAGAAACGGCTGTGGACTAAACGCGCTGTTTGGAAGCGTAGGGTTAATCCATACACTGCAGTTACTTTACAGTACACTATTTTTCCTCCTATTTATACACATATATTTTGTTTCAACGCGCTGGTTTTCTGGATTCTCAGTCCTTTGATATATAATAGCATTGAGTTGAACTATTGGTGTGGTTATATATTGAATGTTATCGTAGCTTGTCTTATGTTTGTACCAATTTATATTTTATCATGCCAGATTACATTTAAACATCGATGCGTCTATTTTTTCTTCAAAATCATAGAAAGTTCAAGTTAAGTGCCAAAATCTATATACAGCCTAAGAGTATATAAAGTGAAACTAGAGCCCTGTGCAATTTTGATATACTGATTAAATCCCGCGGGTAGCTAATTAATCGCTAACGATACTGATCTGGAGACGTTAAAGTTGCGTTAATATAATCGGTTATAGCATGGAGCCAAACTCGATCAGATCCGGGGTATCTTGCGATGGGCCAGAAAGTTGGAACGGTCTAAATTATATTTAGATTCTGATACGAGATATTTAAAGTACAGTAAGCTGTTTGTAGTTGCGTTTATTTATCATCGCCACCAGATTCCCATATGGACGACGCCGCCGAAAGAATGTTATTCATTTTTGGAGGATAGTGCATGATACAGACGATGTCCCATTGCCTGAACGTGCGCGATGTAACGCATCATACACGAGACGTCGGTTTCCAAAGTCTCGTCCGAAATACTGATATCAATGTCATTGATGGAGCGGGGAATCGCTTTGGGGAGTAAAATAAAATCTGGACCGAAAGAAGTATTCCTGATTACAGAGAAGTGACGATCCGGACTGTGGGGAATTGTTTGATATGCTTACATAGAACGAACTAAAACAAGACCGAGAAAATTGTCCGGTTTGAGGAAGTTATCGGACTGGAGAATGTCCGGACTAGGGAGTTTCAGCTGTATATCATTCCATAACGCATTGCGAATTTGTAAAATGATTATTATTTACATTAAAATATGTGTTTGATTTTCATCAATGTAACCATTATTGAAAGTTTAATAAAAATACAATACACATGTATTTGCCTTCAAGGTTATCTTAGAATGTGTGTAGATTTTGTTTAAGAAGTGTTTTACAATCGGTTCTGTGGAACAAAATCTGTATGAGAATAATAATTATACACATCGTGGTGTGACCTATGACCACTTTCCAGACCCAGATTCAACCAGTCGCCTGTGGAGTTACCTGATAAGGTATCAATGTTGCTATTCTACATTGTATGAACACTTTAAGTACAATACACTATAATCGATTTCCTCCTTACTACTAGTAAAGCGGAAGCAAGTGCAATACAATTTAGCCCACCTTAGTCTTTGTTTACCTTCAAGTAGAATCGTAATTTCACTCTACATCAGCGCTTTCAAATTCCTTATCATGTATATGTATATACATGTATATGTATATTGAAAGCGTATGTAAACCACAGATTATTGAGCATATATCTAACAGAGTGAGATATGTCGTGGTGTCGTTTTCGTGAGAAACACTGGAAGTGAAGTTGTGAAAATTTGACACCTCATACTTCTGAATTCATTAAAGATTTCTTAAAGTTCAAATATTTATGGAATGGAATGCAATACTTAGGCCTGGGACCACTATATTGGTCTCAGCTTAGGCCTGTAATTTTACAAGTGAGAGAATAAGTTGCTACAGGGAACGCCACATACATGCATCCCCACACAGACCTCCGGGAAAACAACAGTCCATAAAACATAAGGCATTTGAGGAGGATCAAGGGTACATACGTGTAAGGGAACATTGCACAAGGAATGGCTTGGCCGACCATAATAGATTATTAGGAGAATCAAAGAGGACTAACCGTCCGTAATTATTGAATTGTAGTGTAAGAATGTCCAATCAGTATAACGTATAAGTTCGTTTAGGTTTAAAAAATCTGCGCGTTTATAATTCAAAACCATGCGTTTATAGGGTATTGAATATGTCGCTGAAGTTTCTATATAGGCGTAGGTTCCAAAATGATCACTTACATTACATCGCGTTTGATAAGTAGTTTAGCTCATTTGAAATTGCTATAGGGTCTAATAGTGTAAATGTAGTGTCTGAGACCCGTGTTGGTTCTGTTATAATGCTATTCATATTGATTTTTAGTTAAAATGTACTGTTGTTGGTTTTATTTTTTCTTCATTTATGTCTCCTAAGCGTATATTTTTGGTTGAAAATTCCAATGCTTTTTCCAAGTACAAATCCAACTTGTTCCATAAGTCGGTTCTACTGTGAGAGGCTATATAAACGGTTCATATGAGATACTCGCTATTTGTGTCTTTAACTGGCAGGGGCGTAGCGTGATTAATTCTGAGTTTACTCGAACGGGGCCTCCCCCGGGAAATTTTGAAAACAAGGAAGTAAATGGTGCAATCTGGTGTGTATTTCTAGCATTTATTTGCACCTCGAACTGACATTCAATGAGATCATGCAAATCGACCTCTCTTCATCACTCGTGATTCGAATTCAATATTGAGTTTGTAGCAGGTAGAGAAAGTGGGTTTTTTACGCGATATTGAATTTTGACGCAGCTGAATCTTAAGGATTCGACATAATAGTTGTAACCCTTAGAAACACATATATGCTATTGTCATGTCAACAAATGCATAACTATAAGGGGAGTGAACTCTGTAATCGCCCGTTTCACCCAGTAAACAAATAGATAGGTTGTTCGGAATTAAACACATTTTATAAATATAGCGAGGCAAATTCCGATCAACAAATCCCAATTTAATTTTGTTGCATTTATGGTCGCCTAACGGGTTTTCTTGGTATGTCAGGAAATATTGGTATGCATTCATAAGCAGCGTTTGTACATAATAAGAAATCTTCTCTAAACCGGTTTAAAATCTCTCATTTTTTAAATTTTCTAGTAAAAATAACAAAAGGCAGTTATAAAATGCGCTAAATTTACTTTCCATGATAATTTCCATTCTTGATTTCATGCATATATGCAGCAGACCACAGTCGTGTATTCTTTAGATAGGCGGAGCTATAATCATACGTCTCAAGAGGTACCGTTTCCAAAACTAATCGATTATCTTGAGATATTAACACAAAATACCCTTAAAACTTCATGATGATACCTTTGAAACGACCCCACGAAAACTGGTCCGTATTTGTTTACATAGATCGACATACGTAAATAAGAGACATCACTGACTTGAAAAAGAAGAGTTTCACATCGAAACTGTATTAAGCGAGTAGAGCAAAGATAATTACGATTGTGTATGGTTTTTTGTCAGTCTTGCTTTGATAAATCCGAAATATCGGCCGATATCGTTAATTAGTACTATGACAGTGCAAATATTGTTAGTCTTGAAATTGTTAGGCTGTTTCTGTTTAGATCATGATAAGTAATATGAATAAAATGTTCAATATTTTGAACAAAAATGAAAGCAAAAGCTGTTTTTCATATAGATACAATTTGTTCAGAATTACCCTCGGTGTTCGGCAATACTCGTCTTGCACGTATTAGCTTTAACGCGTCATACTGACTTTTTTTATATGAGAATATAGTTCGGAATTACATCGTATGAACTGAAAGTACTTAAATTACTTTTTTAACGGGTATTTCCGAACATGAGAAAAACTTGCTTAGGTGTTCGGAAATACCCACACCCGCTCTATATCAATTAAAGGATTTGTTTACTTTATTTTGAAAGAACATCACATGTAAACCTCCTTTCATAAGTTTTTCTTGCATATTATTACGCGTATTGATTTTCAAAAGTCTGGATATCATTTTCAAAGTTAACTCGAACGAGTATTCGAGTATGGCACGCTACGCGCCTGACTGCTATCCATAACGCCTCCGGGATATATTTTCTAACAAGCCTACCCTATAGGACATTAATTAGGACCATACATATACAGGATATCCTTTCTGTACATTTGTAAACTTATTTTTAGAAAATATTAATGAATTCCGTAAAACCAGGTGTCAAATTTTCACAACTCCCCTTAACTTGTATATATATTCATGATAACCTAATTGAAAGCGCCTGGCTGTTGAAAAGCATATGATTATACTAAACGGTCACAATGCCATGGGGCACAACAGTTGGCCAAATTTGATTGCACTTGGTTCCGCTAAACTATGAGTATACATGAGGAAATCGACCATAATCGATGTATTGCACTTTAAGTGCTAACATAATAGCAACATTGAGACCTAATCAGTGGATAATGTTGTTTTAGGAATAAAGAAAAAGGTCACTCTACAGCCGACTGGTGGGCAGAGCCTGTTGTCACCCTGATAAGCCACCATTTAACCCAGATTATAATCATTTAGAATAAGTATGTACTGACAACTGGATATACTCAGATGTATGAGCATTGACAAAACTGGCATAAAGTATGCTTCATCTGCTTTAAGTACAATTCATATAACATTTAAAATACATGTGGTATACTTAATATGTGCATGCTTTATTTCAGCTTTGTAAACTTAACAACTTTTAATTACACGCAAAGCACTCTTGTATTACTACATGTATCAACAATCATAGTCCAGTTTTTGTCAATATATATATATTAATTGATATCAACTAGATATATGATCACATTTTATTGATAATGCGTGTTAATATTTTTGAAATATAATAAAAGTAAGGTTTACCTTCTCTCAGGCAAAATAATTATCCCGAAAAACAAAACCAGTAAAACACACAACATGTTGCACGTTGTCCTCTTTGATTGCAATATTATTTGTGAAGTGTTTCAATTTACGACTGTACGTATAAGTCGATTTGATTGGTCGAATACTTGATTTTCACTTCCTTGTCTAATTAACCAATCGATGGCCAAACGTTAGAGTAAATTTCAACCATGAATTTATGATTTCGTTATTATATTGGTGTTTACAGTGTGGCAAACACCGACTGAAACATATTTAAAACTTCGAGTTTTTCAAAAACCTTTTTTCCCGAGCATTTTGTCTTACCAGAGATAAAATGTAACAAAAAACAAAATGATATTAAAATGGACAATAATAGCAGTGGGCATTTTTGCCTCTTGCTATGGAACATTTATCAATTGCCAACCTGGATACGAATATATGTACGATTTTTCTTCTACCCTTGACGTGAAAACACTTCACAAGCTTGATGCTGTCGGAGAGGTAATTATCTTATGTTTAATTAACGTCTTTATCAACTTCGAAACTATGATAGTTATGTGTATTCATTCATGAACAACAATATCGCTTTTCGATAAGCGCGAAAGAGCTCAAAATGGCTTCAGTCTCACTATAGAATATTTAAGGAGCAGTTCACATTGTGGTTTATTTTTTATTTATCCATCGCAGTAACTCTGGCCAACTTCTCGGCCGTCGCGCCAACCTGAGTGTCAATGTTTAGCGAGATAACATCCGCCTAAATTTAGCACGAGTACCGGTTGGTAGCCATGAAGCAGTCATCGAAAGTGATTAGTACGTAAGCTGTACAAACTTGTTTCTCAATAGATTTAAAACAAATATAATAGTATGTAACAAGGAAAGTACTGGTTAGACTTAAATAAAGTACTGGTTAGATGCCAGGAAATTTGAAACTGTACGGTTTCAATAGCACTGAACAATGACCGTCTTTGGGTTTAAACTTATCTGTTTGCCTATACTGCCCTACTGGCAGGTAAAATCCCCCTTATGCTTCAAAACGTCCCTAAATGGTGTGTGAGGGACATTCCGGGTCGACCTGAATATCATAAATGGCATAAGGGAAATGTACGCGGCGAGTGTCAACCTCATAAACACAATAAATTGCATTGTTTTAGAGGTATATGACTTTATTATAAAGTATATCCGCATTGACTTTCAAATGTGATCAGATATGATAAAATGAATACATTGTCAAGCCCGGATCCGGAAATTCCAGACTGGGGAGAGGGGCAAAAATGAGGCCGAATGCCTCTCACTTGATGCGCGAAATGTCTAGTTGGGGGTTAGGAACGAGATGGTCAGGGAGATACACACGAATACCTGTCACAGAACTTGATTTATCGTGGTTTGATGATACATGTATATTACTTCCAAAATTAATAGGAAGTCGGTCCATCGTAACGCAAAAGTTGTGTATGCTCTATGAAAATTCAAGTCAATTTCGTATAAAAAATGTGTAGTGTTTCCTCTAATATGCCTCCATGTTGACTAGTGAAATACAGTAGTAGTGCTTACAACCAAACGTTTTACACCGAAGTACTTACTCAAATTCATTTTGATTGTATGAACCAAGTTAAATCAGTACATTGTGTGTGGCAAAAGTAACGTCGCGTAATCAAACTGTAAAAATAAACGTTTATTCTCAGATCACTTTCTATTTGAAAACAAGAAATATCATAAAACAAAAAAATATATTTTTGTTTTGCGACATAAATAATTGCCGACCACTCCCGATATTTGTAAAGGGATATGACTTCGTAGGAGATTGGATACAAATAACTAATAAGTAATGAGATACTCATAGACAGTATTGTCTGTTTCAATATAGTTTATCCGTCGTGAAATCATACATTCATGTTAATAAACTTGTTAAATATATCGATTTATCTCATTAAAACAAAGCAAATGTTCGTGACTGATACATAAAACCTAGAATCTGTTTGTTTGCAAACATAATACCATTGTCATAATAGTTTTCGGGAAACATAATACATAACAATAAACAAGTGTATGTGTTTAAGTTTGGCAAACACATATATAGGCCTTATCGAACGGTACGTTACCGTACCGAAATCCAATGGAGACGAAATCGTCTATACATTTCTTAATATGCAATATGTTCCTTAAGTTTTAAATCAACCTAATATTTAATATCATAACAATAAATTAGAAATATACGTTTAGTGCAGATATTGTATTAAAGTGGATTTCGGTAATGGAAAAAGGATTTCGGTAATTTTACTGACATTCAGTGAATTATTTCACTTACAACTAGTCTGCTAATAGTTAGCAATGACGTTTTATGTGCTGTACCTATTGACAATCGGTAATCATCAGAATATCGACGAACACTCACGGAAACTACCGACAAACGGTTAACTGGTGACCAGTGGTCCGATTGTTGTCGATCTCAGCGGCTGGATTCCTCTGATAAGCGATATTGATGTGTACATGTATGTCTTGTCTAGTTGGTATGTCACTATCGCTAATTATTCTTCTAATGGTTACCAATTTATCAATACGCTCAGTATACAAAGTTATAAGGATCTCATAACTGTATAGGCAAAGCAACTGACCTCGAGATGTCACGAGAGAGGTCGCATATTTGACAGCTGATCCTCGTGATAAAATGGCAGATTTCGATAGGCACGCTCTTACTGTGTTTCTTCCATCATGAAGTCTGACTAGTCTTACGCATGTCCAACGACCCCCCTATCTGATCGATATTGGCTCCATGCAATATCCGATTATGTATACGATACTATAACGTATTCTGATCAGTATCGTTCGCGACTAAATAAGTCACCTTGTTGAAATTGTGCACTGAAATGATTAATTAGTATGTATTATACATCCATGGTACTTATTGTATCCTCTTTCGAAAAGTTGACATTGAATTATTCAATTATGTACCATTAAGTTATGCCTTGCAGTTAGTTCAAATAGATATGCCCACTTTTTGTTGGTACACTGAGTGACCAAATTAAATACAGATATTATCCAGTAACATTCACGAATTATTTTTTATAAGTCCTGACACGTCCGAGTTGTAAAGTAACTATAATTATTAGAAGTAAATAATACTATTTCATAACAAGTAAACATGTTGATTGCCTTCAAATGATTTCGATTAAATGTGTAAGTTTGGTTTTAAATTTAATTATTTCATGGGGGTGTGAAGTTTAAAGATTGGAGAAATCAAAAGTAGAGATATGTGAAGCTCTAAAATGTAAAGAATGAAATTTAGACTTCCGTAGAAATGTATACCCCAAAAACGGTTTATACTGGAATTTTCAACGATTTATTTGATAACTTCAGATTTAAAAGCTGTTAAAAACTATAAAAAAAGTTTAGAAACTTGTGTAGTAATAGTGAGGCTAGCATTAGCAATAAATCTCGCTTTATTTTAGAAAAACAAACATGTTTCAATTTATAGTTTGCATACAAATATATTTATTTGTATTTATACAAAAGTAGAATGATTGAATTTATTTTAGTGACTTGCGAATGCACTACATCAGGCGACTGTAAACAAAGCTCATTTCCCAATTTGGAGGGATTTTCACTTGTACCAATCAATTTTATTTGCTGAACAATCAATCATTCAATAACACTTCATTGAAGTGTTTAAATATTTATTTCATGTACACGGTTTAATTTATGCTATTTGTTTTGTATGTTGTGAATGATTTGCAACCGCAGACCGATTTGTATAGGGAATGTTCACCAGTTGTACCTGTTTTTAATTGCAGGTACATAAATCATAAATCAATACTCTCCTTTTCAAATCTTAGCAAATGTTCCAATGTAAGAGCCGATTGCAATAAATATAGATCAAAAAATTTAATTTTATCAATCAAATCTAGCTCTCTAAATATCCTAATAAGTGTTCTTCCGCTGTTTGAAAAATAAAATCAAAATAATTGTATAAGAAATTGGTGCCTGGACCAGCTGATAAAGATTCCAACAAAAAATACATTGCATGGCGTGTTTATCATACCAAAGTCCCTAAAAGATTCACCCAACAGTACTGCAGCATACAGTCGTATTACATCGTCTGCTGATGCAATAATTGACAACCACTACTCATACAGAATTGATATAGATATAAAATTCAAATGTAATAAGTTACAAACTATGTATTGGTTACCTAAACTACACAAACAGTATATAAAAGAGAGTATACGGGGCACTAATCATGCATAAGACAATTTCACTCCACACAGACCTCCGGGAAAACAACATTCCAAAAAACACAAGAACACCAGTAACCCGTACATAATAACTGCTCAGACAATTCTCATATGCGGGGTATTGATACATCTGTTAATTTCATGAATATTGCTTTTTGGGCCGTTTCGGTTAGGGTTGTCTCTGCTACTGCAAAATAACAACAATGCTTAAAGACAATGCCAATATAGGAAATGCCGATACTACTTCAATGTGTTCGCCATTTAAAGAAATTGTAAATGTCCTTGTGTTTATGTTCTCCACGACGATTTGACAGGAGTTAATTACAACTGCAGCCACACAACCTGAATACTGGTCAGGTCAACTAACCGTCTTAAATAACTAAATACTATTGACATATAATACTTTACTACTCCAGCACATGCAAGCATAGCTAATGTTTGGGTGCTATATTTATCAGGTTGGACTGGCAAACATATGGAATGATTCAGATACACAGGAACTGCTCCTGTTCGTCCATAAGTTCAGGCTGAGAAAGGTTGACATAAATGGCACCACAGGTAAGTTAGTGTATTATATATAACCAGAAACTGTTTAAAAATAACTTTAATCTATATGTGGATAATGAAATGTTGTTGCTTTGTTATGTACTCTATGCTCAATGAAATAATTTTTCTAAGTTCAATCTGCACTGTCTTGTATTTATTCACATTAGAAATCTTAGTGCTTAAGTTTTAATTTTTCAAATTGAGTTATTTGCCATATCGCAGACGGATTATTTGTGGTTTATAAACATTATTTGATGATACTTATTATATGATGAAATTTAATTAAAGAATTGCCCTAACCCTGTTTAGAATTCGTACATGCATATATTTCTGTTTTTTAGAACCGGAGACCATTAGTCATCACTTGGACTTTTCACAATGGTAAGCTGTCATGTTTTGTATTATTAAAGTATACAGAGATTTAAAAACTTAAGAACTTAATTATTTACACAATATTGGAAAGGAACCACATACAGCATATCAAAACTTTACACCATATGGTTTTGGACAAGAACATTTTCCAAGTTTTCACTTTAACAAGGCCCCACCTCCTGGTTACCAATGTTGTTTTGACGTAATTCACTGATGCAATCTTGTAAGAGGACCACTATATAATGCTACACACAAAATACCAAAGCCTTAGGCCGTAGGATTTTGAACAAGAACACATTTTAAGTGTACACTTTTAAAATCTAATTTTTGCTCATGTGACCTACCTATGTTGAAGACCATAACATTGTTTATAACTTTGATAACTTTGTGGATACATTATTAAGTTCCATCTAATAAAATGGCAACCAAGTGGTGGGGTTTTGTTCATGGTATGTGTATAGCGGTACCTATATACAACATCTCATCCATGTAGCGGGAGGGGATTATAGGAATGGCCTTCGTTCATCAATCAGTCCGCCTGTAACATGTCGTGTCTACCTCTCGACCTCCTAATCCGCTTGGAGGATTCTGATGATGAATCCAAATCTACATTTAATCAAGACGACGTGCAGAAACCATATCCGCACAGCGACAGCTCAAGGTCAATGCCACACTGCAAGGTCAAAGGTTCGACCCTTGAAGTTTGTGTCAGCTCTGTATCTCCTGAACCGCTCGAATGATTTTTATGAAACTTGGTTAAAATCTTCATCTAATCAAGACAACTTGCAGAACCCATGTCCGAACTGCAACAGCTCAACTTCAAGTTCATACTGCAAGGGTCAATGGCAATGTTACTCAAAGAGTCGCCACAAAGGCACGCAGTCTGAGAAATTCCTGAACAAGGTATCCATTAAATGTGGGCGCGAGTCTCACGTCAAGGACATTACACCATTGTCAATTGATAGCTTTAACCTTTTTTGAAAACTTACAGAACATGGAATTGCAATTTATGTAAAATATGGCGTACTGTCGTACTAACTTGACAATAAAAGTGATGGCTAGAAAATTTGTTTGACACATCATGAGCAACTTCTTTTTTTCTAAATTAACCCGATATTTTACCAAAATCTGATATTAACAACATGGACTATACCGCCAGTAAGCCAGTGATAGGTGGTGATTTCAACATTAATGATGACCTCGTTCTGTGCAGATATGGTTTTCAGCAACATATTCATTAGCCTACTATTACCTAGGGAGGAATGATGGATCACATATATTCAAACTTTGAGTGTTATTCTGGTGTATGCCCACTGCCTTACATGTACCATTTCCTGACCTGGATTATACTGCCACAGTAAAATGAACATACTATATATACACCGTCATTTTAGTGAATTCCTTGTTGAGCTAACATCAATTTCATTGCCAAGACCATTTAACTTTCTTTTCGGGGGTGGGGGATATGTCTGTCTTTCAGACTGCCTTTTTATTTACGTATTAATATCCTGTTCTTTATTTTCAGGTCTTCCTTTGAGATATCAAGACGTGGTGAAATATCAAATGTGATTCATCCAATGAATGAACACAAGGATGTGACTGCTATCAAAAATGGCATTGTTAGTTTCCTTGCTTCTAGGCTACACTATCCACATGAGGTATAATTGTAAATTATAATCTTGATGACTGCGACAATAGTGTAACTGATGATGATGATAATGTATATGAATATGATGTCGCTGCTGTCGATGATGAATTTGATAAATAATGATGATGATAATTAATATTGAGATCATACAAATATTAAAATGATAGTGATTAACATAATGATAAATATTTTGATGGAGCTGATAATTGTTATGATTATGACGATGGTGACAAAAATGATGATAATAATGATGAGTATTATGTTGATAGAAATTATAATGATGATTATGAGTATGATGATGATATAAATTATAATGATGATGATAATGATGACGATATAAATTATAATGATATAAATTAAAATGATGATGGTGATACAGTATGATGATAGAAATTGTAATGATGATGATGAGTGTGATGATGATAGAAAGTATAATGATGATGATGAGTGTGATGATGATAGAAAGTATAATGATGAGGATGAGTATGATGAGGAAAGAAATTATAATGATGATGATGATATGAATTATAATGATGATGAAAACAATGATTCTAATAAGTGGTGTAGTGTTCTACTTGAGAAGACCACCAGAGGCAACCACAGTAACATACATGTAAACACGGAGAATAGAATGTGGTTGATGAGATGCAAGCAAACACACTCAACTAAAAATGCATCGCCTAATTACCTATCTATAATACCATGTCTTTATCAGAAATTTATTCATAGCAAATCGAATAAAAAATTACAACACGTAGTCAGTAATCTGATAGTTGCAATATGTATGATAAACAGCTCTAGATATTTAAAACCTGCACATTATGAATTTAATACTTGTCTCGATATGTATGCAGGTTAATGCACCAGGTACGTTGCAAGGTGACCCAGACAAGTGGTATTATACAGCAGACGACATTAGCAAACAAGGTATGATGCACTTGTCTTTGTGTTAGAACAATGCCATTGACTGAAATGATTTGACATTTCAAAAGAAAATTCGCCTGCATTTTAATTGAATTGAATGTATTGTACAGACATGAGATTATAGATTTGTTTAAGAAAATGAGTGTAAATACAACTCTATGCAGATATATTTTATTTCAACAAGCCTAAAGTACGTCAAGTAAAGGCAAATACATCAAATTACAGATTGCGTTATCAAGTGTGGTGACCAGAATTGCGGGAAAATGATAATTACAAAGAGGCATTTATTATGTATGTAAAGTAATAATGATCTTGCAAAATGGGACAAACAACCAATATAGTCTCCTTACTTTTATGTAAATATTGGCTATATTTAAATTTCACAAAACAATTCATAGATGGGAAAATGAAATGGCTTGCTGCTATATATTATTTCAGTGTTTCAAAACTCCGGTACGGAAGTTAAAATCGAAATAAGATTTTTTTGACTCAAAAGTGGTAAACTTCAAAACAGAAAGTAGTGACATATTACGAACATGTATGATCAACTTTCTTCGTTATCGATACCATTTACTGAACAGGGGAGGTATTGACGAAAAACCTGAAATCTGAGATTTCACCAGCTTATTATTCTACTTTCTGTGCATTTGAAAATATTTCAATTTTAACAAAACCAACAGATATCACAATAGTATGTTCAAGGGTCAATCTTATTTTGTGAACAGAATCTTTGATATATTTTGATGCCATAACTGAGTGTTCAGCTTGAAAGAGTACATTGTTTAGTATGATTATGTTCACAACAATCATAGGTGTAGTTAAATATTAAATAATACTTTTTCCTAATTATTGAATATAATATTGTATGGTTATAGTCATAATACTCGGCCTTGTAAGTATTATTCCCCGACGAAGGTAGAAGGATATAGTTTTGATTTTGTCCGTTCTTCCATCCATGTGTAACCATATACTTTTTGAGTATTTGTATTAAACTTTGTCTAAAGACTGCTGTCGAACTAGGTGGTTTCTGATAGATAACTTAAGTAGTGTTCAATTTGTTACACCAAACTTGGTCTATAGTGAAGTAAGTATATATGAAGAACTCGCTTGGGATTGCTTATTGGGCCGTTCTGTCTAGTCACCGTCACTAAAATTTCTCCACTTTGCCTATGCATATTATTAGCAATCCAAGTATATTCTGCAGGGGATACCTGAATTTGTTTGTATAATATCATATTGTCTGATAATAGTCTTAATACTCATCTCTTGAAAAGTATATTGTCCATTTTTCAGGTGTTATATCCGCTGACTATGTTGCACGAAAAACGCCGGAGGGTCATAATTTTGTTAAGACTTCAAATACCAAGGAGCAAAAGATACCGAATGGCAAGATAATGTCTAAAAAGGTACTTTTTAATAAATCAAGCCTACTGATATCGATCATCCGAATACATATTTAATGAGCACAATAATGTGTTTATAATGTGCATGATAACATTTTAAAATGCAATTTAATTTAATCGCTAGTTACTATGTACAAAAGTGTCAGGATTTATGAGACAGTATGTGCTTGAGTTAAGCATTATGAAATAGAAGGGGTCTAGCCGGGTCAGAGCATACTAATTGGCCTGCATAATTGCATGCAACTATTGGGCCATTATGTAATTATCCTAGTTATTTCCGCATCGTGGCAAACAGCAACTGATTATCAATTTGTCTTTAATTATGACATTTTTTTATATTGACCAAGATGAAGATGATTATTCAATCGGTATATTGTCATTATTTATGACCGCGCCATAACATGGGGGAAGGGTTATAGTGTTACCCATGTCTGTACGTTCGTCTGTGTGTTCCAAAATTGTGTCAAACTGACCCCTTTATTTACCTGATCATTTTTTATGTTTCAGAATATCACAGTTCATAATAAAATTGATACAATTCAAAGTGTTGAAATTGAAGATAACTTTCATATGCATTTTGGACCGGCAGACAGGTAATGTTTTCTTTTCACCGATTGGTCATGTGTCAAAAAAACTAAATACTTCTGTTACATTTATGATTCATATGAATTAAACTATTGAACGAAACCGAGGTTACCAGTCAAAATCCGATTGATCGTTCCGATCACTGTAATGACTACTGAATATTCCCAATTCAACGACCCTCCCCAAATTAATGCCCCCTCCCCCCCCGCTCTTCTTTTATATAGAAAAACCCAAATATTCTTACTTTAGTCCATCATTTATATCCAGCACGCATATATCCAATGTTTAACACAATAAAAATGACAATATATAAAAAGGAATGTTCATACAACAACAAAGCTATAACTGTTACTATCAAATGTTAAACTTGTAAACATCTGAACTGTAAAACAGTCAACTATGGTATTTTAAACTTCAACACATTTAGGCTCGCGAGTGCGAAATTCAACACTTGCGACTGAGCTCAAAGGTCAATGAACAGTTAGTCGTCACCGTACTTATTAAAATAGATGCGCGCTTTTACGTTTATAAAACGCCCCTTCTAAAAATGTTATTCCCCGGGGGCGTTTATTAGACAATATGCGCTATGTTACAGCTTTAGTGGGAATATAAGAACTGCAATGTAACGATGGGGGTAACATTAGGAAAAGTGAATATAATACTTACGTGTATACTATTACAAATTATATTACAGTCTTTAAGATTAAAATTAAGCAGAGTAAGAGCAGTTATATAGGAGAAGTAGGGCAATGAAGACTGGTTAAATATGAACTTAACATGAATACATTCGGTAACGGTTAAAATTACGTATGTGTCCTCGTAATCTAGTCCCTGGACTTATCTGTGTGAATTTTTTGTCCAGAGCATTTATTTGTATGTTCGTGTAGAGGGATACCTGAAGTTCAATTTTAGCGAGGAGGGACAGTTGACATCATGTCAGTTTCCATGGAGACCAAGATGGCGGCCAATATGGCTGCCATTTCATGAACCATTGACTAGTCTAACTGTAACGAGTATTTCTATTAAGTGCAAACAGGTGTTGATGTTAGTGTGTGTGATAAGTTATGTACATACAAAGCACTCTAATGAACTGCCTGTTAAAGGTCAACATGTAAAAAAATGATAAAAACGCGTTTTTACCCAATGCCGTTTTAGTTCATTTTCACAGTTTTGACCGTAGACAAGCAGAAGGTATTTTGCACTACCTACTATCATTATGGTTGACTACAAAACTTATTTCATGGTCAAAAAATGAATAATCATATAATAAGAAGGAATTATGTGACACCACAGCAATCTGCATTTTTTTTGCAGAATACGCGCATATAGCTTATAAATACATAGTTTGCGTTTGGTTGCATGATATGAGTAAGCACAGTTTATGTATACATGTGTATCATTTGCACCCTCATGCCGTAGCCATACTGTATGGAACACTCATTATATATATATCCATGAATAAGGGGAACATGTTCGGATGCTCCACTCAGCTCCATACAATGTATTTGCGATATTTAGTTGCACGACTTATTGGTAAAAGGCATTGTATGACCATTGCATTTTCCACGTGATGCAGTATGTAATGAAGCTCAAACATCGTTTCACGTCGGCAGTTTGGCTTGATAACAACGTCTGTCAAGATTTCTTCGAAGTGAGCATTTAAGGCAGACACTAATCCTCACACAGTCAACGCCACACTGCATGGCAAAAAGAAAATCATTCTGCTTTTCCAGAGACACCGTTGTGACTCAAGTAGCAAAAGCGAACATAATACGGTTGCGCTTGAAAAATACCTTAAAGGTGCTGAACTCCAGATTGAAAACAAATCGTCGTTTTTGCAATTCCGCAAAATATGTGTAGTTGTATCATCATACACGTAAATAAAAGCTGTAGATGGTGAATATTTGAATAATTTAAAGCAATTAGGCTAATTAAATCGCCGTCGTAATATCGAGCAATCGGAGTTTTCCAGTTTAAAAATACCGCGGAGTTCCCATCCAGCATGCACCTCACGAGTCACATGATCAATTTGCAAAATAAACATACACAATGGCGTGATCCACTACTGACATCGAGGAGATAATTGTTCAGTGATTATTTATTTTCGTTGCGTGCAAAAAAATAGTAAGTGACTTATAGCTACCTTGTTTACTGCATTTATTCTTTTCTTTGCGCTGATGAATTGTTTGAATGACAGAGACGTTCCGAATGTGCATGAGCTCAATGTTTACCGTTCTATTTTTAGATTTACAGGGTAGACTAACCCTAGTAAAATTTTAGATGGAAAAATACGAAAAACTACGCTATGACAATGTTTCGCAAGTAATGATGAATGAAAGTAATAATGTTTTAGAGCTTTACGTGCAACAATATCAAGATTTTGTAAATATTTGACAATTTTCTTTTTTTTTGCTCGCTCGTCAATCTGGAGTTCAGCACCTTTAACAAACTAGGGATGTATGCATTGATAACTGTGTTTTGTCAGTTGATAGAAAAGGGCTGGAAATAGTGTCATATTAAGTATTAAAGCATAATCACTTTCATCTCATTATCGCTTGTAATAAAAGATGAACACCATGTTATGTTTTAATTGATTTGACCTCAAATGACCTTGTCCTCTGCCCTTCGTGGGTGAACTTGAATTTACTTTAGCCAATGAGCGGCAAACATATTCAAATGTAATATACACGTTCTGTATACAAAATAGAAAAAATATATACAGAACGTGATGTATATGCATTCATTGACTATACTTGTATATTCTACGCAAAACATATAGATATAGATAATTCCTTATAATTGCACCCGTTATTCAACCTATGGCCATAAACTAAGTTTGTTATAAATTGCATTGAACACAGGTAAAGTGGAAGCATAACTTTTGAAACACTAATAATGCTGACTTTTAACAATATAAAAACATTTTTTTTCATTTTTAACATGTAATGACCTTGACCTTTGGTGACCTTGGTCAACAGTCCGATGGAAATGTTGACCTTGAATTTCTTTTTGTCTGTGAGCAGCAAATACATTTACATACATGCAGAAACTGTGCTTACGCATTTTATGCAACAAAACTCAAAATATGTATTTTTAAGCTATACGCGCGTATTCTGTGGAAAGTTGCAGATTGAAGCGGTGTTACATTATTCCTTCAAATTATATGATTATTCAACTTATGAACATGAAATAAGTTTTGTTGTAAATCATATTGATATAAAGTAGTGCAACAATACTTTTGCACGTATACGGTCAAAACTGTGAAAATGAATTAAAACGACATTAGGTAAAAATGCGTTTTTGAACATTTCTTTACATTTTGACCTTTAAATAACCTTGTCCTTGACCTTTAGTGATCTTGACAGGGAGTTCATTTGAGAGCACTGTATCTGTACATAAATTATCACACACAGTAAAATCAATACCTGTTTGCTCTTAATAGAAATAATCGTTACAGTAAGACTGTTCAAGGGTTCATGATATGGCGGCCTTCTTGGTCGTCATCTAGGTTTCCATGGAAACTGACATGATGTCAACTGTCCACCCTCGTTAAAATTGATCTTCAGGTATTGCTCTACAAAAATATACAAAGAAATGCTCTGGACAAAAAGTTCACACAAATAAGTCCAGAGACTGTACTATCGGTAAAAAAGTGAATAAATGTTCTTCTAAGTAGAAAAAATGTTCCGCTTTTTTGCTCTACAACACTTTTTCTTTCATGGAGATACTTCCAGCATCATCCAAGAAGCATTATATAGGTCAACTGACAACCATACATGACTGAAATAGTATCGAAAAACTGTATCAAACTCTGACACTATGAAAAGTTCTTATATATTTTGTTGTTTCAGATTCGATCCTTATTATGGAATGCGAGTCGTGACGCCTGTCTCTACCTTTGGTGAATCAAGTATGTCAGTAATGCCTTAATGAAACGAAATAATGTTGATATTATACTGCAATATAGATGTAGATATGCCCCCCCCCCTCTTTTGAAAAAAGCAGAGTAATTGCATGTGATGTGAATGAATATGATATGGCACATATAGTGCATTCAGTCTTCTATTCCATGGTCCACACTTAAATGGTTCAAAAGTGTGAGGATTTTCGAACATTGCAATAAAACGTCTTCCCTAGCTAGGGGTAGCTTCTTTGACTAATACTTCACAATCAACCCCTAACATGTGATGGTAAGTATGGCATAATAATGTACAGTAACACTTCGTAACCTCGAACAGTTTTGGCTCGAACACAGTAGATACCTCGAACAGGTTCTTAAGTCCCGGCGAAACCCCTTCTTATTTTATATTATCTAACAGTAGATCACTCGAACATAGATAGGTCGAACACTCGAACAGGATTTGTGGTCCCTAGCTATCATTTCATTCATTGTTCACCACAGATAGGTCGAACAATACAATAGTTCACACCTTTCATTGACCGCTTACTATACTAATACATACCTGTTGACGGGTAAGATTGACGACACATGTTACAAGTATTCGCACTTCGTGATAATTAATTGACCGTTGTACATGTACAGTGGAAATCCGAACACCCTTCGGACAAACTATAAAGTTCGGTTGAGAGGAGATTCCGGACTGGAGTTCGCTAGAGGTTGTTTGTGTTATCGCGATGTAAAATATAATGTATGAATGCATTATTTAATTCGACTGTGCAGAGTAATTTAAGCTACAATATTTTAAAAAATTCATGTAAACTTGAAGATTCAATTTATGGCCAAAATCATCCATTATAAGAGACCAACATATTTATGCTCTCCTTTCATAAAAGGAAGATACATGCTGGGTATTGGTTGACATTGTAATTCTTTCAAATGTAAATTATCATTATATAATTATATATTCGTTATAGAAATTGTAGAACATTCGATTCTTCAGAATATGCACCGCTATAGACGCCTCTCGTTTAATTAAAACTTTATGAAAGCACTGAATATAATTAACTTAAGATTTTGACCTACAGTTCACCCTTTTTTTAAATTTCATTTATATTTTGATAATTTCACTGCATAAGGTGGATATATCAATCTCGAGCAAGTATTTCAATGAATCATTCAACATGTCAAATGATTTCAAACATAGCTGAAATTAAGTGTGTGTGTTTCGCGACGATATACCGTCCATAAAACCTGACAAGCTATGCACTTAGTACGATGCATTTTTAAAACGCCATAGTTTCATTTCAAAAGATTGTTCGTAGAGTAATAAAATGATCTAAGGTAAAAAGTTTGAATTGTGATTTGTATACCTGATGGGTCTTTTTCTGCGCTCACATCCAATGTTTTCCAATTGTTTACATAGTAAATCTCGTACCCGGTCTTACCTTGTTTCCATCAAATCGGTATGCATACGGTGACATATTCATAGAGGCAATTAAAATTATTATAAATTCTCTTAATTCTCAGTCAGTATACGATCTGACGTATTACCGTCCGGTTTTGGTAGATTTATTGTACGTGTAAAATAACAATCCGGACAGAAAAATTCGTTCGGATTCCGGAGTAGGGAGGAAGTTTAATTACTGCATTCTTCTCGACCTGACCATGATCATTTGATAGTATACATAAGAAAACATAAGCCACTATTTTTCAAGTATTGCATTGTATAAAATAATGTGGTTGAAGTTTTAATTTTCAAATAATTACTTTATTTAGATATCCCGGGAATGCATGCAGTATCAAAGGGTAGTCTGGAATTTGTGAAGAGACGACCAATTACTGTAAACATGAGTATCCCTGTAGATATAATCACAAGGCAGTTACACGAGGTAAATACAATTATGTTGAGTGAACATAATAGTTATACACTGTATTAACCCAACACCAAAACTACATCCACCATAATGATATGACGTATGGTGATATTTTCTTCTGTTAAAGATGTATCTGGCTCATCTGAACATAAACTGTTTAAATTAGCCTTATCCAGTATTGTTGTTACATTGGCTAAACATCTCTGATAAGAGCCATTGATAATGTTAAACCAATTGAAAATATCTTTATTTTATAAAATTACTCAAATATGGATGAATACATTATGAGATCATTCTTTATAAATAAATATTTAGTGATGTTTTAACCATAGGAAATATATGTTTCATGTTTTTTTGTTAAGTAAACAAATGAACAAAAATGAGCATAGTACTACTTTAAACAAATATTGCATTGTTTTCATAGTCAATCTCTTTGCATCTTCATTATAGACAGTGGATAACAAAGAAAAATCATTGACTGAAGCAGACATTCACCTTTTAATGAAGCAGTTACAAGGCAATCTGACGTGTATGAAAGTTGAACCTAAACACGGTATGTATGTTTTAATTCACTATGTGGATAAGAAGCACTTTGATGTTATGTATAAAGAATACTGTAAGTAGAGGTATACCATTTAAGTATTCTGATACAATGAAAACGAAAATTACTTGATTAAAATAATCTGTTAAAAGACATTTGATCGATAAAAACTAACACGTTTCTCTCCCTAAATTGAAACTGTCACCAAATGTAACGTCTGTTATAATAGTTTTTCCTTATAACTCTTGAAAGGATATATGAATTTAATTCATATTGTTTCCAAATTATTAAGCCTTTACAAGTCAAATATTGGCATTCAACTGAAAATCCCATAGCAGGGGCAGCAGTCTATTTAATATTTATTGATTGTAATACAATCAAGACGTACATGTTAGCAACTGTTGTATTATGTATGAGTCAATTTGTGTACAATGTAATACAATTACTAATATATCTATTTTGACAGGTTCTCCTAAACTCTCTAAATGTTTCCGATTTTTGACTTTGGTTGTTGAACAGCTACCAGATAAGGACTTAGAAAAACTTGCCAGTCAATACTTCCAGGGAACGAAACTTATGTAAGTTAGCATAATTACATGTGACATACATGTTAGTGTCCATTTGTTCTCCATAGTAAAATAGTGTGTTATTTTTGTTCATTTAAAAACAATTATTCAGAATTATGCAAATATGGTATGTTTACAACTCTTTCTATCAACTAAATCAGTGTCAAGTTACAATGTAGTACCTTTAATCGTACATACTCATATGTGTTACTAAAATATGCTTGGTCATCAATATGAGAAAGTCAGTGGTTATTGCATTCATACTGATGTACCCTTTAACCTCCTCAAGTGCCTTGTGTGTTATGTAGTGTTGCTTTCCCGGACGTCTGTGTGGGGAAGCACTGTCTTATGTATGTGCCGTTCCCTGTAGCAACTTATTCTCTCTCTTTTACAACACATATTTATTTCCCACAACCACAAGACAAGTGTCCTATACAATTTGTTTCTATCCTGACCTACATGCCAATTTAGTGCCAGCATAATTATAATATACCTGTATTAGATTCGTGTGTTGCAGTTCCAGACAACTTGTAAGAAGAGTTATAATGGTATTACTTAGCATATTTTGATAGAAAAAAAACGATTATTAATCTTTAAATGTTTCACAAATGATTGAAAACAAATATTAAGTTTGAACTTGAATCCTTTTCTCATAACCCTGTATAAGTAAACATCATAAACATATAAGAGTTTAGTAAAACGAAGACTTAAGACATTATAAATATGACCACTTCAATGTGCATTTTTCTTCTGGAGGAGGGAATTTATTTCTTGGCATGGGTCTATAATAATGATTTTTAAATATTCATTCTATGCAATAGGTAAATAAGATTCTCATTAATTATAACATTTATGATGACATGATTTGAAGTATGATATATAATTTAACGAGTGTTTTTGTTTATTTTCTAACGTGTTTATTGACTGATGTCTCCTGGATTGCATAATTCTTTAAGTTGTACTTTAAATGTCCTTTAGATAGTAATTAAAATGTGTATGGTGTAGTGTGTGTAAATATGCGGTACTGAATCATCTAATGAAATAGGTATTGAAACAGCAAATGAATAGTGTTTACAATTGAACATTAAATATTTGCTCATTTCAATCACTAGTAAAATCAGAGAAGCCCATACTTGGACTCTATTTGTAAAACTTATTAAACCCACTCTTAAACTTTTGAGTGTGATTTTGCAATAAATATCTTTAATGCTCAATTAAAGACAGATGTGGTGTATTATACTTCCAATAAAAGCATTTATTTGTCATGCTTTTCCAATTGACGTTATTGAAAATAATTACTTTGCATAATTCTCTCAAACAAATTCAGTATTATGAAGATGTGTGATAATGACATGAGGGACAGTGTAACCAAGTCAGTCTCTGTGCGACCCCTCTAGCAGCTGGGTAAATCAGAAATGTTTTCCAGTGTTTCCCACCTAACCTAGTACTAGTAAAAAAATCGGGAAAATACTGATTAGATGCCCTAGGAAGTAGTAACCGTATGTTGGGTATCTTCTGCACTGTGCACTCTCTGTCTATGGGTTCAAACTTATTATTTTGGCCTACACTGCTTTACTGGCAGGTAGTGTTCCCCCTTCTACTTCAAAAGTCCCTTTGTGGTATGTGTGGGATAAACTGGTTATACTGAAATCCTCACATCTAACAGTTATTTGCATTTGCCAAATTTTGTTAACATTCGGCATCTTATTAACCTCAATTGAGTATATATTTATTGATTACATTATAGTGTGTTATGCACAGTACTTCAAAGTGTTACTTCGCGCATACATATTATTCATTCATTCCCTTTGCAGAAGAAGGAACCAAGATGACAGGAATGCTATCGTGGATGCCATTGGTTCGATCGGTGGTAACAGAGAACAGAAGCTAATTCTAGAGAAAATCTTCTTAGTTAAACACTTGGATGAACAACTAGTGGATCGAGTTATGACATCTCTCATCGTGTTACAGGAAGAACCAAATAGTGTAGATAAATTTACATTGCCTTTTTTATTTATCATTATTAAAATAACTTTTTTACTAGCGTCCTTTGAATAATAATCGTGTAATTTATAAGCAGTTTTGTCAAATGATATTTTCATATAAACAGGCAATTTAATATTTATGTGAACGTAAATAACAGTGTGGTAATACAGTGGAAACTCTCTTATCCGTAAACTCTCCATGCCGGAAACTTCCTCTAACCGGACAATTCTCTCGGTCCTGTTATAGTTCCTCCATTACAACATGTGAAGTCCCCCACCGTCTGGATCCTCCCTACTCCGGAATCCGAACGAATATTTCGGTCTCGGTTTGTTACTTTACATGTAAATAAGTCTCCAAAAACAGGAAATACTTTTCTGAAATGATACGTCAGTTAGTATAATGACTAAGCATTGAAAGAAGTCATAATAATTGTAATTGCCTCAGAGAGTAGACCACTCGATGTTATCATTATATGCACTAATTATGTAAACAACTCTTCAAGAACAATTGGAAAGGTACTGTTGTGAAAACATGAGGTGGCAATTGTTTAGCAATTGATGATCCCAGACAATTGAAGGGTGATCAGTGAGACTAATTAAAAAGTGTGAAACGCATTATTTGAAATGTTTACCCTAGATCATTCTTTTCAACTACGCAATCTAATACATAAAGCAAAGTAATGTATCATGTCTGAATGCATTCTTTTATTTGACTTTGCAGAGACATAGGGAAATTAAGATACAATATTTTACCAAAATTATGTAAACTTGAAAATTTAATTTATAGACCAAAATCATACGTTATAAGAGACCAACATATTTGTGCTCCTTTCATAAAAGGATGATATTTGCAGTGCGATATGCAAACTATATGCTGTGTTAAATGTCGGTTGATATTTAAATTCTCCTGTATGTAAATTATCATTATGAAATTTATTTAATCATTATAGCATTTTGTGAACATTCCGATTTTTCAGGATTAGCACCGATGTATAAGCCTAGTCAGTCACACTGTGAGGTTATTGAGACTGAATTGATCATAATTTTTCTTGAAAGAGACTGGTAATATATCCTTAAAAATCATGTCTAATGCTTTGGTCCTGTATGAAGTTAAATAATTATGTATGACAAGCTTCGCACAAGTCTTGAACAAATCCTTGAATTGTATGCCTTCACCTTGAACAATACTGGAATTTGTAACAGCCAAACACTTTAGTAAGTACTTGAATTTGAAAAAAATAATAACATATTTGGTACATTGACTTTGAATTATATCTGCTGCTAAATAGAAAAAGGACATAAAATAACAAACATACCAACAATGATGAAAAAGTGCGAACAAAATACTGAGCTATTTCGACATGGCCTACTGTTCTGTATGAACCGTGTATTAGTAGTCGCCTGAATTAAGTAATCATGAATTCCAACTGACATTTTTACATTAAATACGCCTGTATTGAAGTGACACCAGCTTTAGTGTTCCACTTTAAATGCATCCATTGATTATCTGCTTCAGACAGGGTTGACTGTATTGTCAAGGCTATTATATATTATTTGCTAGAATTTCATCAATTTTGTTTCTAAAAATGGTGTGTTGGGATGAATTTTTGATTACTGACTGATAGGTATGTCCCTGGTGATAGACTTTACACGGCCCTTTATTTTTTCAAAATACGGACCAGAATGATCATGAAACTATTTATTTATCATGGACTGATCGAGATCTACATGGATAAATAGTTCTTGAATAAATCTCACCTGTCTATTGCTGTGTGTCATGTATTTTATGCCTCGTACAGGTTGTATTTTACATATCAGTCGTTGAATATATGTAATGTAACTAGACGTATGAAAGTATTGCATATAATTAACTTACAGTTCATTCTTAAATAGACGTAGAAATTACAGATATTTTAATTGTTTGGTTAACTGTGAATGTTTCGCGACCTTACCGTTCATAGAACCTAACAAGCTATACACATAATACGATGTATTTTCAAAAAAACACACTTGAAAACTTTGCACCAAAGCTTCATTTCAAAAGATTTTTCGTAGATAAAAATAATGATCAAGGGCAACATCTTTGAAAAGTGATTTATGTACCCAAATGGGCATTTATTCTGCGCTCACAGCCATATGCAGTTCACACTTTTTTCATTAGTCTCACTGATCATCCTTTAATTGTCTTGGATCATCATTTGCAACACAAATACCACCACATGTTTTTACAACATTATCTAGATAATGCAATTGTTCTTGAAGGACTGTTTCCATAATTAGTACACCTCGTACCCGTTCTTACCTTGCTCCCATCAAAACGGAATGCATACGAATGATAACATCTTATGGTCATCTAATGGTCAACACTCCGAGGCAATAACAATAATTATGACTTATTTCAATGCTCAGTCATTATACTACAATGTATCTGACGTATTTATGCAAAAAATTATTGTCCGGAGTATGGAAAGTTTCCGGCCTGGAGAGTTTCCGGATTAGAGCGTTTCCACTGTACATCATATTGAGTATTTGAGAGGCAGTCATGCGACAGGAACTCTGCTGACCCGTCACAGCGGCGTTGATCTATCAAATTGGATTGTCACAATTAGCCTTTATTTGTTCTTTACTATTTACAGAATCACCATAAAACCCTGTTTTTTGCTAAATTGCAACCTTCATAAAAAGCTTCATTTGCATTGATGCTTGCAAGGTTATGCTTAACAAACATTTGATTGGGATGGCCTTATATGAGTCATTATTTAATCAATCATACACAGGAACTGATTCGTGTCATTTTGGACATGTGTAAGAATGGAACATCCCCACATGGTGCATGGATCAGTGGATCACTAAAGGAACTTTCTTGTTTAACATTTGGTGGAATGGTGAAAGCAATGAACAAGTATGGAGACCCGGAGACAGCAGAAACTCTGATAGAACATATTCACAATATGGTTGGCTTGCATGGTGAGTTTTTATTATGCCCCCGCCATTAGAAGAATGGTGAAGGGGCATAAAGTGATACCCCTGTTTGTCCTACTGTCCTTCCTTCCGTGCAAAAAAATGAGTTCTGATCAATAACTCGTGAATGGATGGGTGGATTCAATTCATACTGGGCACATACATATAGGATAATAACATTTATGTCAAGTTTGATATTGGTTACAAATCACCCAGTCTTGGAGGAGTTATGTCCCTTTTTCGCATCATAATTTGGTTACCGGTCAATAACTCTTGAGTATTGGGCACATAAGCAAATGATTATAAACGTACGGGTCAAGTGTTATTTATCAAACACTTTTTGGAGAAGTTATGGCTTTTTGTACTTACATGTAACAATTGGTTTTCACTTGACATTGCTTCAAACGTATTTGGCCTTTACAAACTAGGTATTTTCATTCAGCTGAAAATACAATAGCGGGGACATTCGTGTCATATGGATACATCTAATTTATGTTATTGTGAAATAGTATCTCAAAGTACAGCTGTCAATACATAGTTTATTAAAGTGTCTGTCTGTATTCAAAATGAAATTTAATCCATAACTTTCTCCATGCATGCAGTACTGCGTAAAAAATAAATTTGACTGTTTAATAGAACTTCGATCAATGTGTTGTTCAATGTATACATTTAAAGATGCTACAACTCTTCCATATTGTTACATGTTTTTGCAATAATAAATCTTCAATATTTCAAGCGTATTTGTATGACAGCATATTGTGAATGACCTGTTTGAGTTAGCTCCCTTATACTGATTTTAGGTTGTAATAAAGTACCTTAAGTGTTTTACTGTAACTTGAAATATGTCTTATATCTGAGGCTACCTTTTTTTACTAATATCAAAAATATATTGTCATCATCATCACAACCTTCATTACCACTAACATCATCATATAAATCCACAATGACTATCATCACCATAATTATAACCGTTAACACCGTTATTGACCTCACCATCATTATAAATGTACTCATTATTATAAACATTACTATGATTATCACCATCATTTTCGTTATCTCTATCATTATGATCACTATTTGTCTCACAATAATGGTAGTAATGATTTGCCACAATATAATCATTATCATCATCACCATCGTTTATATCATCAGCACACTCATATGTAAGTTTAAACTTACTTAATTTACATCAATTGTGAAACAAAACAACCCATGTCAATTACATTTTATGCCTCTGTTCAGTCACCATCATCAATTTCATTATTACCGTTGCCAACATCATTAACATCAATATCATTATCATCATCATTAGTGTAACCACCATCTTTATTATCATTATTATCTTCACCACTAACAACTACATCACCATCTTCATTCCTTTTTAAGTTATTGTTAATGTTTAATTTATTATAGACCCATGGGAATACCGAACCAAGCGATTCACAATGTCTGAGGAAGAAACTATTGAGTATGATCTAAACAAAGTGACTTTACTTGATACACTTGGTAACGCAGGACTGCAGAAATCTTATGAATACATAGTATCTCATATCAATTCAACAAACTCACAGTGGATAAAAAGAACTGGCATTTTTGCATTAAGACATTACGATAACAAAGAGGTATAATTGCGGCTCCATACATTGCTCAATGTATTGTGTACTATAATGTTTATCTTAGTTTATAGACTATGAGGAAACTAATGTTATATGTCGCCATTAATAATATGATGATTATAGAGGATAATTACTTTACTTTATCTCAGTCTGAGACATGACACGAAACGTGGGATGTAATAATTTGATATTGTTGTCAACTAAAAAGTACTATCTTTTATATATGCTCAGTACATTTTAAACCGCGAAAAGTTTTAGCAACCATACTCCTTTAAGTTTTATTTAATTAATTTTGCTACTCATTTGTTAGGAAAATACGTGTCGATTGCCATGAAATAAAGCATACATGTTGCGTACAGATGCGATAATATCGTGTTTAGTTCTTTCCTTGAATCCTAAAAGTCAATAAATGTAAATTTAGAAATCCCACATCCTGCCTTATTAAATGTGCTGAATATATAATGTTTTATATAACCCATTATGTATGAATGCATGTTTATACATATTATAATTCAAGATTTGAAAAATGGTTGTTAATTTATACACTAAAGCGGTTGTGCATATATATACTGTCCTTAAGTGAAAAACGACAAATAAATTAAAACATATCATATGACATCAACTTACATACTGTTTTAGATTGTGGAACACCTTTATAAAGCTGCATATTTTGATGAACATGAAACTGTGCGGTATGAAGCAATGTTGGCATACACAGCACATCCATTGGCGCATTCACATTATATTGGACCAGTGCCCCATCATCGTGTTAAGAAATCATTTCATGAGACAGCGTTGTTGGACTTCCATCTAGCGGCTCCAGCGGTTGACTTCAGAATGCCAGTGGGAGTACCATCACTTGGTGCTTCGTTTGGTGTGATCATGCAAAATATGTTGGATGTTTACGTCTGTAAGAAACCTTTAATAATGATTATAAACAAAAACAATGCGGCACGGAGGGTGTATTAAAGATATATAATGGTTCAAAATGACTGTACAATTATTAAAACCCTCCATGAATATCGCATTGAATTATTTATTCAAACATAATTATCAAGCCACTACTGGACACATTTGCTGTTAGATACATGTATATGAAAGTGAAACAAATATTACGTGTCTGATGTGATGGCCACGAATGTGGTGAATGAGGATTGCCTCGCTCACCCTGGTACATAAAATATATTCTTACCCTAATGATCCCAATTTTTACCCGCTATATTTACACCTATTTAACACATACAAGTATATGTCGTAACCCTTTTTAGTTGCACATGTTTTTTACATTCCTTGCGCGCTAAATGACCGAAGCTGTCGATGCGCCATAAAATCACATATGAATAAATAAATGGCCACGAATGTCCCAAAATGCTCGATCAGATTTAAATTGGGACATACTGGTAACAATATATGTGGTTAACCTTTCCTTTGTGGACATGTAAGGTTATCTGGTATTTGATCTTTGAGCAAAACTTAAGCAAGACAGATGTAACTTAAAGTATTGATTAATTTGATTTTGGTTCGGACCTTTTTGATAATATGGGTCAACAGATTGTAAAGAAAGAGAAAAAATATATTTCCCTTGGTTTGAATTTATGAAAGGTCAAATTCTCATTTGTTATGTTTTAATGGTCAGTAGTCAATGGAATTAATCATGGGACATACTGCTATTTGTTCATTTTTAAAAAGATATTTATGAGAAATGTATGACAACACAAAAATGTCGAATGGATTTTTGAAAGTTCTAAAATTTCAAATTTGATCAAAACATAATCAATACACAACCGTATTTGTTATTTCAGCCCTTTTTAAAGGAAATGTTGATATAAGACTTCATGACGAGGCATATGCAAAGATACATATTGGAATGCTTAACTTCAATTTCGACTTTTTCATCGCGAGAGTATGTTTCAAAGGAGGAGCAAGATACGATCTAAATATACTGAAGGTGATTATGATCAGTACTTAAAATATACATACATGTATGTGTTCATTTCTGAGGTGTTCTATTGGACCCGGGAGTTGAACCTTGGAATTTCCAGACACAGTTTGACCCTCAGGATTCTGGCTTAAGGGTAAATGTGTCTCCAGCGAACATATTGTCATATTTGAATTATTTCTGCTCAATATAACAGTAAGTGATTGATTCAGTTGTGCGATCCAAGAACGAAGTAACTTATTTTGCAATGCATTTACCAAAGATGCATCTGTATGCATTTAGTGAATGACTATGATGATTTTAAGAAGGTAAACACTATAGAACACATTTAAGTGATGAGGGCTAACGAACCATCTTTCATCACCGATATACTGTTGTAGACGGTGTATTTTACATTGTCCAATTACCAATACGAAGCTCACACAGAATATCACTTTTATTTTGATTTTATAGTATGGGCCTTGCGCTAGATTTTAGCATAGGTTAGACAAGCCTAAATTCAGACCTGCCATTCATTCACAAATCAACATCTTATTTCATCAAAGCATCGTTATTGCAGGTTGCTATGTTTGCATAAATGTCAAAATGCGCATGCTGGAATAATGATATATATTGATTACTGAAGAGGTTTTTAGATATAGTTCAACACCTTTTTAAAGGTCGAACTGACGTTCGGACGGACAACATGACACAGTATATGATGATAATACTTGGACATCGCAATAAGATGGACACGTGTATGTTCAGACTGTACGTGTAAATTCATGAAATGGCAGTCAGGCACAAACATTGTTGTGTTATAATTACATTTTATAAATTTAACTTATGATATCTAATCAAATTGTTATTTTAGGACCTTGATCTTGAATTGATGATCAACCTCGCGACACAGTTTTCAAAAACTGTCGGTAAAATTGCATCTGGAATTCGTAGAGGGGTGGATGTCTTTAAGTCTATTATAAACGGAGACTTCACACTGAAAGACATAGTTGACGATTTTATCCAGTCTATTAAAAACATTGATCTGCAAGTAAGAAATATTTGATTTACATACAATGTAGTCCGATTCCCAGGAAAATAATGTTATCATATGCATAGCTACGATTTACATAAACAGCACTGGTAAAAGTTTAGTTTTCGTTAATACATCACTCTGGTTTATCTACTCCATACATGTGTATCAAACTAAACTCCCTAGTGTCAAACCAAACTATTCAGACCAAACGTTAAATAGATAAAGGATAAAATACGTTATTCAGAAGCTCTTAATGAATATACAGTCGACAACCTTTTATCCGATTACTCGGTATCCTTCAAAATAAATATATAGGTCTTATGCGCGTCGAATAGAAATGGCATATTCGCAACCATGCATTATTCGAAATAAAATTTCGGACCCGATGAATTTGAATTAACGACTGTATATTAAACTTTTTTGGTAATAGAGCAATGTTTAAATCAATGTATTTGGGCTTCAAATTCTTCCAGGTGCTAAATAGCTTTTGGGAATAGAAACTAGACAAGTATTGTCTAAAGTAAAATTCAATCGTGTGGCAACTAGGGTATGCATACCTTGTAATATGTTTGAGTATTTTACAACACAAAGCTGATTTTTAAATATAAATGTACATAGCTCTCTTAACTGTAGTTATTATTTACAATGATGAGTGGCATGTTTTGTTCAATTAATAGATGGCGGGACTCATTCAAAAAGTGCGAGAAATAGATACAAAGATAGCATCTGTCAACCTGAAAACTATCCCCCAGCTGTATGACCCCGTGGACAAGTTTCTAACCTCACTTAAACAAGAATTGGAAAAAATTAATGAGGATGTCATGGGATTCATAAATGTAAGTACACTTGGTAGACATGTTACTAACACTGTTATTATATAAAATTATGTTCATTGTTTCCAAATACATAATGTATACAAATATACAGATATCAAAAATAAAAAGTAGTATTGAAGAAGTATTTGCTGCATTTCTTGCACATATATTATTATATCATGTTTTTTGTGTATTTTAGGCTGTACGGGAAGCTGTGTTTATTATCCTGCCCCAAGCGAGCAAACAAGTCTTTCAAGCAGTCGAGGACTTCATTAAAGGCTTCTTAAACTTATTCAAGGATCCAAAGACATCATTGTTTAGAATTGGAAAGGGAGTTTTTATGTATGTACAATGTAACTTTAAATGCAAATTGAGTTATTTTGAATCGCTGTGACTATGTTATTTGTTTGGCATTGAATTGACTATAGCAGATAATTTAAACTAAGTTTACATTTGCCACTTAGTAATGTAGTCCTACCTCGTTTATCCGACAACCATCTATCCGATTACTCGGTGTCATCCGAAATAAATATCAGGTCAAGATGTATTCTTCTTACGTCGAATTGAAATGGTCTATTCGAAATAATGTGTTATTCGAAATAAAAGTGTGGACCCGATGAATTTAACGAATGAGGTCCGGCTGTATTTTGAAACCTTGGCAGAAATCATATATTGATTATATTTAAAGATTCACCAGTAAATATTAATTTACTTGCTTATGCATACCTGTGACGGGACAACTTTGAACCCTTGGCCTGATGCAATGTATAACTTGTTACAGTGGAGTTGTACATCAATCTATTAATTTAATGAAGTATTTAATTGAACATGAACTAATCACTTCAAAAACAGTTCACCATTGGTATGCTTGTAATTCATATTACCCCACAATGCCAGTATATAGTAATTACTTACATGAACTATTAATATGGGTCATCTCGGGTCAAAAACTAGGTCACTATATCAAGTCTTCCAATCTTCATGAAACTTTGTCAGAGTATTTTTATGCATGATATCATAGACAAATGTGAATATGGGTCATCTTGAGTTGAAAACCTGGTCACTAGGACAAATCTTAGGAAAGGAACGATTCTTTTCATAAACTCAACAATATGTTCCTATCTTCACGAAACTTTGTCAGGATATTTGTCTGCATGATATCTTTGACAAATATAAGTATGGGTACTTATTTGTATAGTTATATTACAGGATATACAACAATTACAACATGTTAAAAGAAACGTTTCAGGAGATTAAAAGTCACACATTTCTGAAGAAAGGCAAGTAATTGAAGTTTTCGATAAATTTCAGACTATAATTGCTTTAAAAAAATATTAAATTTGCATCATCAGTTTTGACAAAGTGTGCATATATATTTGGGGCATTAAGAGTCGCTCCTATGTGCGTTTGTGTTTAGATTCTTGTATGTGCTATAACTTCATTATAGTTCGAGGGATTTCAAAATTCAGTTTTGAAGTGTTGTGAATAAGGCTCCAGGTCAATTTTGATTTCATTTTCATTGGATTTTCACCCTTCATCGACTTTAAAGCCCATAGCGGGGGCACCGTGTTGTATGGACACATCTAGTTTAACTGAGAAATTGGTATCTTCGTGCATTAATCAGAAAAGTGAAGACTAAAGGAAATGGACTTGAAATATTTTCAAAACTATAAACATTTTCATTTAATTTAGGTGAGGGGGTCGGTCCATACTGGACAAACATTGTTGACACAGTATTACCAGAGTTAGAAGTGCTGAAAGAAGATGCAGAGGAGGCAATCAAAACTTTTGGATCAGATTGGGTCGCCCAGGAAACAGAAATTGATCCAGTAGCTGATGCAACAAAGGGAAAATACACACAGGTATCCCTTGGTCTGTGTTTTAAAAACAGGTCTTGTTTGTTTGTATCCTTGTTCTCTCCTCGAACCTGGGACAATATCCACAGTGAGTGCGTGAATTATTTTTTTATAACATGCAAGTAGTCTCTCCTCAAACCGGGTACTGTTTTTTTCGTAGGAACCCATGAAGTTTTATTTCAGGTCGCTACTTTTGCAAGCATTTTTTTCAAAAGTTGGTTGAGCAATACTGTACTTGATGTTTCATTCAGATTAATCATGGCAAAAAGTGTGTATTTTGATTTCTTTGATTGTATTGTTTGTACAAAATTTGAATCAATTAAATCATCTAAAAGTCAAATTTAGATATTCTGAGACATATGAGGCCATTTTGTGCTAAAATGATTGAGATGACATGCACCCAAACATATTTGTCGCTTCGTAAACTGGAGTGCATTTATTTCGAAACTAAAAAAAACTTCATTGATGAAAAAACCTTGGATTCCTTTTCAGGCTATGTTGAAAACAATCATATTGGCTGATTTGAAGGAACTCCTGCGACACAGCTTTTCACCGCTACAAACATTTTCAGCAGTTAGTTCTGGCTTCATGCAAAATTTTGTCTCCCTTTTCGATGTTATCAAGGATATCAAGGAAGCATTCACAACTCTCAGAAAAGGGTAATATGCATATAGTGTGATGGTTTTCAATGGATCTGCTAGTATCTTACAAGCATAAGAATCCTTGATTTCTTCTGTAATTGCATACTTATTAAAAATAGTATACTGTCTGATAATTGTGCTAGCTGTGTATTGGGCACCTATTGTTTACCTTGGCATTTATTTCCAATCTGTTTTAGTCATGGACTTAACACTGAACTTAGAGACCAAACTCAATAGCGCCTTTGAACTAAGTCTAGTATTGACTATTAGTAAGGCTGCCAGCAAGTACTGGTGTCTAGACACAACTTTAGAACCTCATATCTTGATTACATATATACCATTCAGTAATTTCTTTTAAAAATAATTGTAATGCATGTGCCTTTTTATTTGGGAAAATAGGTGCGATAAATCTAAAATTTTGGAAAAAAAGGTAATGGTTGTTTTGCTTATAAAAATAACCTTTCAGTTGTGGCTGGTGTTTGCTATATATATGAGTTGATGTAAGAGCAAATGTTCTTTTATAGAAGGTTAAAAACATAAGATTCCGACATAATAAAAATGATTCAGCCAATGTGGGAAAATTGAACAAAGAATTTGGAAACATTGATGAATTTTTTGGGAAAATGGACACCTTATTAAAAATGAAATCACTGCCATGAAGTGTTTTAAATGGAATATGCTTTCTTGCGTGTGTATATCATAATCATTTGAATACGTACATAAACATTGTGTTTACTTTCTCTCAGATATGAGTTTGCACGATCAATGGTGGATACGATATTTGGAACATCATGTCATAAGGATTTCCCAACCCTGAGACGAATTGAAGGAGGAGGGTGTCCAAATGATGGTTTTTTTCCATCTTCACTTGGTGGTGGGAAAACCGAATACGGTCATGAAGGCATTGATATATCAATAGAGGCTGGAAAAAAAGTAAGATTTATTTGAAACAAAAACCTTATCAAAAATTAGTAATGAGAATATTCGATATTATTCCAACTAGATAACCAAAATAGTAATAGTTAATTGGTTAACCGAACAATATTACAAACATTGAATATTTAAGTGAAATAAACACTCTATTGATACATATACTCATATGAGATGTTAATACAAATTTGTCACTTGTTGCAGAAACATTATCCGATAATCAATGTCTCTCCAATCCTACATTGGGAGACATATCGTGTATGCACTAGATGACTGTCAATCATGAAATATTGTATTACTTCAATTCATATTAAGCACATACGAAAAGGATGGTATACTTCAGATCAAGTTCAAATGGTTAATTGGTTTAGTGCAAGCTTGGCAAACATGCTAGATTAGAAAAGATGTTACCATGTGTATGTAAATGTTGTCAATGAGTGCAACTGGATTTATCAGTTTGGAAATCAAAAAAGTGTCACAAGTATTATTGTTAGTGTGAACATTGTAGGTTATTGACCCAGATTGCGATATCACAGTAAACATAGTACGTAGTCAATGAATAAGCACTTAAGAAGCTTAAGAGGCCATGCGATTTTGTATAATAACTAACGGCATATCACAGACAGTAAAATCATTATAAGTGGAGATACTTGTAAGTGACTTACATACTTTTGTTCACGTTCCAGATTGTTGCTCCATTTACTGGAAAGATAATGTTAAGCGTTGTTCCTAATGAGATTGTTATCGAAGATCCTGAGAAATTGCCACCAGGAGCAAAGCTGGTTTTAACAAATATAAAACCGACTGAAGGAATAATGAACCCAAATGACGATGGTTATGAAGTTAATGTGGTATGTGTACCAATTGTTCATATTATTGAATTGACACATATAATAAAATAATAAGGAATTGATCTATCAAATGAGAAACTTCATTTACATCATATAATTAAAGAGGGATATATTACATACAGCAAATTTTATGTCGATGTCTCTTATGTTTATTATAAGTTTCTTTCAGGATGTATCTTCCAAAAATACCCATTGGTTGGTCGAAAAGTAATAATAATAATATTTAATATCTTCAAGGTTTCAAAACAGGCAAGAAGCTTAGTATGCGGCATTAGTATAGTGTGTGACATTTATTCACGACAATCACCTTTTCTCACCGAAAGAAGCTCTTGTCTTTCGAAGTGTCGCCACAACATCAAAGTCACTTTGTGGAAAATATTTCGCGGCCAATCGTATTTATACAGTGTAGACAATTGCCATACTAAACACTTTTATGAGTTGGGTATTAGCTAAAACCGCGACTAAATTGTCTGAAATAACGATTAAATTTAGAGGTGCACGGTTGTTTTTTAATTTTATGTATTTTTTGATAACCACCAAATTCGTGTCAGCCATTCCGTAAATCAACTTGTATAAAAATATTGGCCATACTAATTTGACTCGTTTTTTTATGAAGTAGTTTGGAACAGCACAATCAGCAATGCTTCTTTCTTTAATTATAATAAATACTTAACTAATTCTACAAACCCATATCATTTGTGACCATTTTTAGAAATCCCTTTTAAAGTTTGAAGTTGAGTTAAGTGTTTGGGGTAGTGGGATTTACCCTAATTGTCCTAGTTCTATAAGACTAAATTGACTTCTTGAGACAAAATAATTGGTACCAAATCTCCATATTACCAAACTTAGAGTAAACGGGTTCATAGAGTTAACACGACACACTGTTTGCCAATACCATCACCAACTCAATCATTATCATCATCATCCTCATCATATCGAATAGCATCAACTACACTGCCATAAACAGCATTAACTTACAACAAAGCAAGTACAGACTTATTTATAAGGAACCATTGTATTACCTTTAAAATATGTTCTTAATATCAGTTGTTAGCTATATGCATATTCATTTTAATGCAACATATGCACTTATAAATTTAAAATGTGTGCCTTCTATCCTAGTATCAGTGTTCTGTATAAGGAAGTTGTACTGTATTCATACATTAGTATTCATGCTTCACTGCATGATCAACTCTGTATTGCAATAGGTTACTGCTGGAGATGCCATTGGAACTGCAACAAATTCACCGTGCACTGGTTCTAACCACATACATGTAGCTATAACAAAGAATGGAGGTGTTGTAAATCCTACCAAGTACATTGGTTCGCCTCCTTTATCAATACCCAAATGGGAACAAATTTGTGACGACAAAAAGTTTGTGTTCATGGTAAGTAAGTCAACAAGTGACTGATAATTACAGGTATGACTGATACTGAGATCCGGGTTCGATTTCCGGGTGGGGCAAGTAAGGTACCTTTCTGTCATTTGGCCACAGTCACGCACCTCTGATTATGTAGGAAAGTTGTCAGCTGCTGACAGAAGGGGAGTTTAGTACTGGTTGATAATATGCATACATTTTTAACTTACTTCAAACAAGAAACAAAACCACATTATTAGAACTTTCTATATTTAATTAGTAAGCTTTGGAAGTAAGATGTAATATGTTACATAACTTTGTGTATTTTTTGTTTGTCAATTTATGTGCGTGAAAATTACTGTTATAAAATTAAGTTATTCATTCTCTCTTCTTAATTTGTGTGTGTTTGTTTGTTTGTTTGTTTGTTTTTCTCAAAAAATGTATTACATGTAAGTATTGAATTATTGTTGTTTTTTCAGAATAGTTCCGAATTATAATGTATTGCTATTTTTGTTTCGATGAACATGTATGTGTTTCTTTTATTTCTCATCTGTATTGTTCTCTAGATTCTGTACCTGGACCAGTTTGCTTAACTTAAACTGAATATGCTTCATATGACGATGTACAATAAACACGTCAAATGAACTATTCTGTTCTGGTCTGATAATTAAACAGGCAAACTGGTAAGGCAATCAATGTATAACTGAAACAATGTTGAAAAATGGCATTAAATGCGACAAAACATACAAAACAATAATACATTTATAATAACATTGAAAACATATACAGCTGTTTTACTGTGTGTTAAATATATATTCCAAAAGCATTATATAAAAAATTAAATAATATACCATGTTTTAATTTCTTATTATTGCTTAGAAATAGGAGTCATGGTAAGGCCATTCTAAAAAAGTGTTTGTTTGCAGTTATGCGACCTGGACATTTAACAGTGGGTAGGAATGTAGTTTTTTTAAGTTTAGTTCTGTAATGGCTAAAAGACCGAAACAAGTTTTCGTAGCATTTTTAATGATTCTGTCGCGTAACTGCACTCAATCAATCTTGTAAGAATGGCCTACTGTTTCTTTGTTTATAAAGTGAGTTTACAAGATGACATCCAGATTACATTCAAATGTTTATTACCTTGTGTAAGAACAAAGCTTGTTGTTTGTCTCCACAACATTACTGAACTAATTTTCTTTCATTCTGTAATATTCTGTTCCTCACTCACAACGAATGAGTTTGAAAAAATGTATTCTTTAACGTATAACAAAGAAATACATATTTTCAAGATGAAACAGCATGTGTTCAGTCAGCTGTGTAGATAATTCTGTATTGTACTGCGATTAAAAGGATACAATATATAAATAATCTCATATACAGTTTACTGCACGCAGAAACTATATTAAAAAATTTGCGATGCATTGAGAGTGGTGAATGTCATACCATGAAGTTTATGGCTACTACAAACTTTTCTACAGAATGCAGTTCTAAAGAATGGGCCATTAGTAGGCAAGGGTGGACGAGGCGAAGAAGACAAAACTGTAGATGTACAATCTGAATCTGCACTTGGTGGAGTTGATAACGCAAATGAGCCAGGTTCAGATATACAAGAACTTACATGTACGTTACAAACTTAGTTCATACATTTCTGTTTGATGTTAACATTACGTCAATGTCATTTTAGTGACGTACTAGTATACAATACGGAGTATATACAGTGAGGAATTACCAGTATGTTTATTTAAATGTATTTGTGCACGCACTGTAAAATCAGTGTTCAGTATACAGTGAGGAATTACCAGTATGTTTATTTAAATGTATTTGTGCACGCACTGTAAAATCAGTGTTCAGAGACAGAAACATTTGCAACATGAAAATGGAAATATATAATGTATGAATGTATTTTAAATAAAGCCAAGGTCATGCATACAACACATTAAAAATATATGGAATCCATAAGGGAAATATTCCGTTATGTACCCGTATATTGTGGTGCTCCATTCCTAAAGAAATGTGCAATTTCTTTTACTTGTACGGTTTCTTGTATGCCGAACATTTATTCCTATAAAGTTAGGTAACATTAATTTTGTAGCATTTGTCATATCACTTGACCTGAAATGAACCATAATTTGTATTACAGCCAGCACTGATAGTGTATATTCTAAAGTAAGAAGAGAAAATCGTGCTGAACAACCGCGGGATAATACTGCAACAATCAAATTGGGTATGTTTACAGCAGTAGAAACAACATAGCAAAAACAATACTATAATGACAGTTTTACAAATTTCAAATTACCCGGGTTTTTATTTATTTTAATTTTACCGGTACACATGTAAGCTCTCTATATATCGAGGCACTGCAGACATGTCTTATTCCACATTGTTGGCTTAACGTTTCATATTGCACTTAAAATAATGTCAGGTGTCTACATAACCACATGTTGGCATTTCTTGTTAACTATGTAAGTTTAGCATTATTAAAACTATTTTCTTAATCTTGTTAGGCCACCTGAGCATGAGGTGATCATGATAAGCTTTTAGGATTGTTGTGACTCTATATTTCACAGTTTTGGTCCGATCCTGATAAAACTTGCTCTGAATGTTTGCCTCAATAAATCTTGGTCAGGTTCGATACTGGGTCATTTAGGTCAAATCATGTATATGCTACCACAATACTCAGCACTCACCAACCGCAATTCAATGACATTTAATGGGAGGTTACACCACCCAGAGGATATCAGTATAATAGCAGCATGTTTCTGTTTCAATGATTTTTACATATTTGTGATATATGTTCCAATTCGCTTTTTAAGATACTTAGTATTGTGGTATATGTGATGGTTTTGATCATTTTTCAAATACTAATGGCAAATGTGACTTCTCACTTTTCATACTGTAGAATACATACATATGCAAAGCCCCTATTGTACAGAATGTAACCTTCTGCATGTGCATATTAGTGCTAACACTCATAGTGATATTTTGTCAAATTGTATGATGTGCCCTTGAAAATCACTTTCTGTGATAACTCTATTTCAATCGCGTGCATACAATGGGGACTGTCCATAAGTTCTACAGATAATATTGTGTTTGTATACAGTTGTAAATCATTGAAATCCAAATATATCCTTTTATTTCAGGGGCTCGTTTAGGAGACATGATGGATAATATTAAAGCATTCCTAAAACGGTTTTCTATCAGAAGAGTTAAGATTGGAAATATAATCCAGTTTCTTGATGAGTATGGCTTTCACGACACTAAAAATAAAATGGCAGATTTAATCAAAACAGTTAAGGTAGACATCTTACTTAACTACAAACTCATTAAGACCGATAATTTGTTGGATGTATACTTATATAAACAATATACAGTAAAACCTCACTTAAAGACCACCTCAATAATAACCCATTTCAAAATTAAGACCACATGTTTCAAGTCCATTTTCATTGTTCAGCTCTTTATTCAAGCTCGAAATTAAGACCACCTCAATATTAAGCCCAGTTTTCAAAGGTCCCAAGAAAGGTCTTATTATTGATGTTTCCTGTACTTTACATTCACACGTTTTTGCATTATTTGACCAAATGTTTTAAGCTATTGTTGATCTTACTTTGACTGTGTTAAGCTGTTATGGGATATGTCAGTCACACCACCTGACATATATACCATGTATGCTTCAGGCTTATAGAATTGATACGACCATACAATTTGCTGTTGTGTAGCTCCATATATTCTGATACAATAACACAACGATTAATACCATGGTCATTTTAAGGATATGGTGGACAACAAGCAATGTATTACTCCATCACAAATGTCTGTCGAGGATTTAAAGTTAGAGCTGCAAAATAGAGGTGTGGAACCAGTGGGTGGCATATCTGAAATGGTGGATCAGCTTACCACTCTAGACAATAGTAAGACTTCATCATATTATTGTCCTATTGTTTCAGTTTATAAGATAAATATAAGTTTGAGTCATAGTTCAATTCTGAAAGTGTTTAAGTTTACACAATTACTTACTCAGCCACTAATGGGTTTTGAAGTGTTTTCTTTAGTCACGTGATGTGTGACTTGAATACAAAGATCAACCTGGTTGTGTGTCACATAGCCATTGTTACGCTTACGTAAAATGCCTCTCCAAACCAATATTCTAACGTGAGAAAGCGTAGTACAGAGAATGTCATATTCACAAAACAGAGCCTCAAATGGTAGTTATCTTGGGTACAAAATACAATCTAGAATTGGCAGAGGTTATACATAAACTGAAAGAAATGGCATATGGCGAGTAGAAAACCAACAATTGGGATTGTGTATAGAATATAGCGAAATAGAATTAGGCACTGGATTTTATTTATTTGTACTAATAAACCTCCATACTGTAAGACAATGCAAACCAATGCTTAGCAGTATAATAAATTAAGTCGTTTAGTCCATGTTAGTCAATTAACATTGCACTTGACATCACAAGTATAAACACCGTATATTCAAGCATAATATTTAGACATCGGAAGAAATTAAGCTGTCCTATCAATGCAAAATACGACCATATTTGATTACCTGCTTAGAGTTAACTTTTATGATTTTGGTCTAGGCAAAAACGTTCTTAAAGTATATGTTTTAGTTCATCATTCACTAGTCACTTTGACATGGAGCTATGGTAATATTTTACTTTCTTTTTAAATTATTAATTGGCTATAAAAAGAGAGAGAATACGAAGCTACATGAAACGCCACATACAATTCTCATTCTCATTTAAAATTCTCATTGTATATCTTTTGATAAAATTTATTATATTTTCGTACCTAATCCTTTAGTAACTATTCAATCACGGGTGGTTTTGTTTTATACGGTTGTGAAGCATATATAGAGTATAGAGCTAACCTGTATTTTAGGGTTTTTGCCTGCGTTAGGATTAATATGCTTTTCTCAGGTTTACAGCCACTTGTTTATGTCGGTCAACTCCATTATATCAACATAATCAGTATATAGTGGCCTTTTAGAAACAATTCGAAATAGTATTGGTGGGTTAGCACTTATAACCAATAACTCCTTGTCATATAATTCTCTTTTCTTCTTACTAAAGGTTGTCCTTGGATAACATTAAGCCTACCCAGTAATGGAGCGATGTACTGCACATTGGATGACAAATGTCTTGGCATCGAATGTTGTCTTACCATGGAAGTTTTTGATATTCTGCGAAAAACATTCAAAACATATGTTCGCTTTGATCGGGACAGTAGCCCACCGGCGATAGTATTTGGTTTTGAAGATTGGTCTAATAAAATAGAATTCGGATTCTTAGGTTGTTATTTAATTTGTCTTCATACATGCATCTATTAGAATAACAATTTGTAGGTGAATAATTTTGAACATAAAACAGTTATCTACCTATTGCTTTAAGTAATTTTGAGTGGTATTTTAACGTGAATTCAGGGATCGACATCCCGGACTAGCCTAATGCTATATCGGACTACCAACAGTTGAGTTGAAGTTATTCGCGGACAAGTCTGTTTTTAAAGCTACCTACCATCAGCAATTGTTCAGTTGTAAGTCGACCCTTACGATCCCACAAAACATACATATCATTATATACATGCATATAAGTTTAGATTATGATTATGTAGCTGCCATTGTGTATGTTTAGTTGTTACTAAATGTATCGATATTCTCGGACAACTAGCTTCCTTTGTCCGATAAGTCAAATTTCACATTTCCATTCGGGACAATACATGCTAGAGCCTTGCAATTAGGAAAGCAAATTGGGAATGAAATAAATAAATAAAAGGGTTATAAATAAACGCAGAAATCAGGGTCTAGGGAACGAGTAAGAGCTGCACAGTTTGTTTGTTTCATCGGGTTAACGCCGTTTCTCAACAATATTTCAGTTATATACGGCGGCCGGTTCACCTAACCAGTTTTTCCTGGACTGAATTCTTACCAGTACTAACTTACCCTTCCACAAGGAGCCGGCAACTTCTCCACGTGTGGAGGAAAATCGATATTTTTGTCAAATTTTCATGGAAGGGTATGACCTGCCGCGACCGGTAATTGAACCCAGATCGCCGGGTTTCAAGTCCAGCGCACTAACCACTGGACCACGGCCGCGGCTGAGGGCTGCACAGAGACACTAAATAAGACCATCTGTGTAGAGACCAATTGCTGCACAGAGACACTAAATAATACCATCTGTGTAGAGACCAATTGTTTTCCTACACATTGCAACGTGTGCCGAACAGCATTATTTGTGAGATGCAAAATTGGCTGTTGAAGAGAGGTTGTTGCTATAGAGAGGATTACAACATTCAGTATAATTAATAAAGTCGTTTCTAATAATCAAGTATTACTAATTGTGTTTGTTTTGAAGCTTTAAAGCAGTTATTGTTAAGTTAAATTGCTGCTTGTATATATCAATTTCAGATCAAGAGTTTGAAGGTGCATTTAGAACAGGAATACAGATTGACTTGCTGGATGGAAATGAAGTAGTTCTAAGGTATATAGCCATTAAAATTAATGTATGTTTACACAAATATGTTAATAATATATAAGCCATTTATTTTTAGACTACACTTAAGAGTTAATCTTGCCACTCACTTCATGCAGTATCGTCATTCTTGTCAAGGAGTCATATTATAAGTATACATAAACTGACAGTCGCTCCTCATATTGCATCTGATGTCATTCACAGAAAAGTTTTTATATGTTGAGACTAAAACACCAATGTAACAATGCATGTTATGAGACATTGTTCCTCAATCCTGCTCTTTTCTAAGCATTGAGTCTGACAAATGAACGAGGATTATTGTCATATCGCTAGTGATGCCAGCTACATGTATAGTGACTAGCGCACCTTAATGAAAAGGAATTGTCGCATTTGTTAACATCAATGAACTTTCGGTTTGCTTTTATCAGATATTATTGAACACTTGGTTATATTTATTGTAGATATGATATCAAACTGACAGCAAAATAATTAACCGTAACACTTCAGGCTGGTTTGTGTGATGCTGGAAATGATGATGAATGTTTGCAGTATTTTCCAATTCTGAATAATGCTGTATTTCCTATAGATGGAGGTACGTGCATCATTTTGAAAAAAAACAATGAACCTTGCATATTTGTATATTTACTTTATCCAAGTCACAAATTTCGCTTCACTGAAATTGAAACCAGTAAATGGTTAAGATCAAGGAAAGATTATTTCTAATGAGCAATTGTCAACATCTTATTTGCCATAGTTGCCCTTATTTGTTAAGTATTGAACCTGTTAATGAAATTGCCGATTGAAGAATGGCTTTTGTTTAAACAGATTTGAGTTTAGAAACAATCAAACATACTTTGGAAGCAACTGTAGATGCAAGTGCCAGTGTTGAATTTCTTCTTGATCAAGCAGTGGCCGAGCTCCTTGAGCGACTGGAAATACCTTTGGTAAGAACTAGGTGTGTCGCAATGAACTTGAAGTGTACCACGATATATATACAACGTACTGCAGTATGTACCAGTATACATAGCGTCATTAACCTAAGCTACGACTGCAGATTCTTTCTTACTTGAAATTGTTCATTCAATTCAAAACTCAAAAGTCTTACAATATTTTGAAGCACGAGCTAAAACAGTTATCACTCTCATTTAAGTTTTTGATCAGTGAGTTTTATGACTAGAGAATTTCAAAAAACTGTTTGTTGATTTCGAACAGAAAGCAGCGCAAAAATAATCATAAAAATGGTACGTTCATTTCATGGTGTAGTACAAGGCAGTTTAGTTGCATATTGCATATATCAAGTTTGCTCAGTTGATACTGCACCACGGATGAGAACCATGCTCTCTTGGAAATTATGAATGAAGATATTACATTATATACCATTTTTCCTCCCTCCAACTCTGATTTATTAGGGGCAGTTATCAGTTGTAGTTAGTGCTGGTTGGTAACCCAGGTATGCTGGACAAGTCAATCTAGTATCATATATTACGGGAAAACGATTTGAACACGGTTTAAAACTCTGAAAGTATCTTCTAAGCTAGGTTTGTGTCCTCCGAGATACAATTGCTGAAGGTAATTACAATATGCTGATACATTTTTAATAGCACTGTGATTGATTTTATATTTCGGTTTTCAGGAACTCATTGGAAACAGTCCACCATGCCCAATGCCAAGTAACTTAGAAGATGTGGAACTTGTAGAATATCTACAAAGTAAAGGAATAGCAACTGATACAGTCATATCTCGTGGCGATCTTGAACAACGATACATTGACAGCCAGTTAGGTAAACAATTGATAGTGAAGGTCTCTATCATAGTATGTGACATTGCTAGTCCTGTATGTAAAATGTGTTAGGTAACACTATATTTTATTAGGTAAAACATATTACTTTACCAGCCCGGCAAAACTTATTCCATTGTCAGTCCATTATGTTAAACTGTACATTGACACCACATTAGGTAAAACACTAAATCGACACTCCATAGGGTAAACACTTCATTGACACTTCATTAGGTAAACACTTCATTGACACTCCATATTTTAAAACGCTACAGTGTCACTCCATTAGGTAAACACTACAATGACACTCCATATGGTAAAACACTACATTGACACTCCATTAGGTTAAACACACTTCCCTTTGAAACTACATTAGGTAAAACACTTAACATTAACCACCAGTATATTTACCTAATGATGTATGTAAGGTTTATATATTAAGTCTAGTTTTATGTTTACTCTATTTTTACAGCTTGTTCTACACTTGATCATAATATAATGCTACCATATTTGGAAAACCAAAAGGACGTTATTTCTACAACATTTCCGATGATTGTATGCGTATCGATGCTTGCATTCAGCTCACTATTCCTAACCCATTCGCAGATGAAGATTATAAGAAGTCATTCAATGCATATGTTGAACTAGATGCCTGTAATTTTGTTTTATGGATTACTTTCGAGAAATTGGAGAAAGCTGTGATACTTTTTGATTACGAATGGGGTATGTTGTTGCTTTATTCATCCAATATGTTTCCATTAGTATGTCCATGTTTGAAGTAAAGTTTATTTGTGGATCTGACCAACCCATTTAAATTTGTCACAGCTCTGTTTCTGTGTCTCTTTTGGGCAAGATTGCTGTTCATGCCTAAATCTAATAAATAAAAAACACATCTTTAAAAGCTAGCACAGTCAACCAAAACTGCGTATAGATACTGCGAACAGACAGCTTTGTATGCATAGCCTTAGCATACGTTTTGATTATCAAATAACAATTATTAAATCGGTAAATGACATCAAATATTTCAAAGAAAAACAACTAGTAATGTGTCTATATTTTAGCATACTGCTCAGTATTACACACGTTTGATTAAGCTTGTTTTTCTTTGGAACTCCTTTTTTTACATTCCCCAGGAAAATTGGAAGAAGTAAATCTGTCGGACGATGTGTTTGTCACGTAAGTAGTTGCATAATTGCAATTGATAATTATCAATATAATCGATGCATATAGTATGTTGATATTTTTATTTCTACCAATAGCCAGCATTGTTTGTGCCTGTTACACACATTAAGCAACTGGCAATGTTTGATTTTTGTCCTTGACTATAAAGTTGCATAGTCGTTACTTTCAACTTAACTGATTGGTCTCATACTGAAAAGGGATTCTTGTGATGATTCACAATCATTAAATATTCTATCCAATATGATAAGATAATAAGATTTCAGCACCTGAAAGGTTGGAAGCAATTAATTTTGGAACAATTTTCTGTATGAATATATTTGATAATCATGTCACTATCCTGTCCAAACCATGGTTTATATAAACCTGTCAATGTGGACATTTTAAATACTTATTTTTGGCATTATCATGTTTCTGTTTTTTGTCAATCCACAGATTTCGTGTAGATAAAGATAGTGAAAAAAAGGTATTTGTAGTCGACATGGGAATGAAATGTGATGTCTTTGAATACGATACACTAATTGAAGACTTAGAAATCCCTATACCTGTATGTAATGCAAACTTCACACTGGAAGGTAGGCTGAATGTCAAAGCAACACTGCTTTCACTTTATTCAATAATTACTTCATACTTTAACATTATTTCTTTAGTCAAAACCAGCTTATAACTCATTTAAACCATTCATGATGACGGTTCGCCGGGTAACTTACCAGTGCTCGCTCTGCATTCAGGGAAGATGATAGTTCACAGTTCAACCTTGACCGATACAGGATTTGAATTCTCGAAATTCGGCACTCAAGCCCTCGACCCCTGCGCCTTCTTAATTCAGTGATCATAACACATTTATTATCTAAGAGTTAAACAATTCAAGTGTCTGTTGTTTCCTTATTTACAAATTTTGTTCATCCTTGTTGGGTAGACATTGGTCATGACTTCAAAGCACTTGTGTATGTGATTCGTAGTATATTTTCGAAATTGTTTGCTCATTTGTATGAGAAGCAAGTGCATATCTTTGAATGCTTTTTCTGAAACGATCAAATTGAAATTATAAATGAATGCTTATTGACTTATCAGCACATATTCATTGAATTAAATTTCATATTTTAAATTGCCACATTGATGGTAGAATATTGATCATTTTAGACTTAATCCTTTTTAATTGTTACATGATTTAAATTATATTCAGGCAATCTTCACAACATGGCAGAATCATTAGGAGGAGAATTAAACAGACAGGTGTTTGATCTTCTAATTGAGAAACTTGGTCTGAACAAACTAATTGTAACTGACGGGTGTGAAGTCCCTGCACGTCCTGCTGGTAAACTTATTGTTTATTAAATGTCTGACTTTTTGATGGGTTGCACTTTAGTTATTATTGATTTTAAATTGATTTAAATTGATTGGTTGTACTATGTGTATTAAGTTAACAAGGTAGTGCTCCAGATGTACACATGTATTTGTAATCCAATGAATGTACTATACAAAAACAGATGCAGTACTTAATTGTCTAAATGACATAAAAGTAAACATATTGATCATATAAGGTGTTTTAAACTTTTAGAATCAGTCTTGTTAATAATTTACGAGCACTGCAAAAGGCCCACAGAAATATTTATGTGACCAAATTCATATATTGAATGTTATAGAACGAGTGTAAAACGAACGAAACTCTCATATATGTAGTAGAAATAGTAGCAACACCAACAAGGACTTCCTTTACCAAGGAGTAAAGATTGCTCGCCTTGCTTCTCAGAATTGAGTTCAAGCCTTGCGAAGCAACTTGTAACCCAGCTTGCTTACAGAGCATTAACCAAAGTGTTTTCCTCTGTGTGCCAAAGGGTTCTTCTTCCACTCTTAAGGAGTTATATCCCTGACAAATGTTTTGTCAGTGTCAATTTCAACCAAGCACAACTGAGAACACCATTGAAGTCGGAACCAACCATTGGCAACAACAGTCTCACAGATTGTCTGTATGTTCATATTTCAGACTGTCCAGAGTCCATGAATGTTGACGACCTTATTCCAGACTCGTTGAAGAATATATTGAGATGTGAATTGGTCGATAACTGTTTTGGTATCACATGCTGTGTTGACGTCAGTTTCACTATTCCATTGTCGACAATGGTTATGACTGCATCAATGCCAATGTGGCTGAAACTGGATCCTTGTAACTTTTCTGTGGATATCGGAATTGGAGAATTCTATTTCAAAGATCAGCTTCTGAGCTATCAATGGGGTACATTGTTATTTGTGTTTTTAACTTTAACTACATACTTTGATTTAAGTATTTGAGTATGTGTCCTCATTATGATATAATATACACTAAAATACCTTTCTTATTGGTAATTTTTATATCAGTTGCTATTATTGTTAAATTAATACATTTTAATTAAAGTCCTCTAAATTTATAAGTTTGACAAGTTTTGTTTTTTTTAAATCGAGAAGGTCTTAGGCCATGCGACTATAACATACATTATTAACATTATAAACAGGTAGACAGTATATACAGTCACAAATACTCAGCAAGTTTATAAACACACATACACATTTACTAACAAATTACAGACACAATAATCTAGTAAATACATGCATGTAAAACTTCATGCTGATAATCAAATTCAGCATGAAGAGGCAAACTAAATTCCAAAATGAGATGATATATAAGAAGAATGCATACCCAAATATTCGTGCACAAACACAATAAGCATATTGAGAAACAGCAAATTTAACGTAGGGTGAGAATTTAGTAAAGTTGTCCTGTGTACATTGTCTAGAATGTCTATGGGTTTAGACGCACATTGTTTTGTCATATATGACAGTTATTATGCATTGCTCATGTAATTTTAGGTACAACGAGTGAAATATCATTCGCGGAAGGAAATGTAGCTGTAAGGTATGTGTTAACTTATTATTTCATGTATTGATGTATTGGCTTTCAAACATACAACACTTACTATAATATGATATACAGTTTCTAGCTGTTAAGAAATGTGCTCAAAGAAAACATTTGATCATTTTTAACCTATAGTAAATGCTTGATGCAAGCTTTGTGGAATTCCTTGTCATAGTTTGGCATTTGTTGTCTCCAAATTGCAAGTGAAATGATTGTGCTTAAGTGTTGTGGTTTTGGAGTGGCTTCACACCCTGTATATGGCCTTTCCTGTTCTACTTCTTTATTCCTGTATGCTGTTATCACCTATGATCAGGTACTTTTCTGTATTTTTGTTTCTTTCAATGATAAACAGAGTACAATTTTCATCTTCCACACAAATCTTCAACATAAAAATGCTTTGGTATTGAATGTGTTTTGTGTAATTTCCGTTACTTTGTGTCCCATGTTTGGTGGCTTATTGGTTTAACTGTCTGCTTGGGAAGGTTTAATATATTGCACATGACATTTACTGGAAATCCATATATCTATGTTTGAACCTAGCCCTTGTTGTTAGTGGTAATTTTACTTTTTAAATGTCATTCGCAGGTACATTTTGGACAACAACGAGGACGGATTTATTGTTGATCTGAAAGTCGATGTTTGTATACCAATAGATGACGAGGCATTCTGTATTCCCACCGATGGAGTCCACCTTTTAGATAATGAAAACATGCCAACGTGTGATTTAGGGGCCTTGGAAAACATAGGAAGTATGTCTTTAATTGAAAATCGAAAGTCCACAGTTTTATGGAAAATGACTACTGCAAGGGAATAATGTTTTCTTTTTCAGGAGGTCATTTATTTCAAAAATATAAATGCTTGCTCACTAGTTTGTGTTAACTTTCTGACATCACTGAAAGCGAAATCCTTGCAAAAACCTGATGACCTCATTCTTCGCAAAAATATCTGATTTTACAGCATTTTGTACAAATTCCATTTACCTACTACTAGTACTTAATATTTGTTTAATTATTAACAGCAATATCCGGTTGACTTTATATTAGGTTTTTTATTTGTTTGGTATGTTATATGGTTATTCATATTCTGATATTAATAATTTAGTTACTGGGAGCAACGTCAGTATAAGATTGCTTGTTCCTTCGTGTTGGATAATACACAGTGTGTCTGTTGTTGTGTACGTAATGGTTAACTGCTTTTAACGATAAGTTACTGCCTACTTAGTCAATGTATGGGTATATGTTTGAAATCAGTGACCATATAGCGATTAAGTGTAATGTTAGCTTGCTGTTCAATCCATTTAAACCCCCAGTATTTTTACTAACAGTTCCAAGGCTGTAATTCGCTGTATGGCTAATGTGTTTTAAATGTATGTTACATTTCCCTGTCCATCCGTCTTGACTTGTCTGTGATCATTCAATCTGTTAACCCCCCCTGTTTCCTCATTTATCATCCTAGTTATCCCTTATGGTCGGCCAGGCCATTCCTTGCGCCCCTGTTCCCTAACGTATGTACCATTGAGCCTCCTCAAATGCCTTATGTTTTATATATTGTTTTTCCGGAGGTCTGTATGGAGAGGCACTGTCTTATGTTGGTGGCGTGTCCTGTAGCAACTTATTCTCTCCCTTTTAAATTTATGTTATTAGGTTTTATTTGTCAAACATATTGTGATAAGTTTAGTTCTTCCTGAAGCGCACTATATCACACTTTCAATATACCACTGCAATAAAGAGCTGACTTTCAAATTCAGAAGTGAGGTCATAAATCTAAAGACTGTCCCTCTACTTAAAATGACATACATGAATGTGTCTCGAACATTTGCCATTTTGTTCTAAAACCAGAAACATCAGTCATACATGTATAGACCAAATATACCTATAGAATATGCACAATTTTCCACTTTGAATGCAATGTATGTGTATATTTGAGTTTATTTTTGCATATATGGACCTCAAATTCATATACATTATATTATAATTACTATTTTGAATGCAATTACTGAGGAAAATACAGTTCATATGTTGATTGTATGGACCTATTATACCTAAAGAATATGCACAATTTTCCACTTTGAATGCACTTTATGGGTGTATTAGAGTTCATGTTTGAATATATTGAACTAAAATTAATATGTAATATGTTATATTCAATGTTTTGAATGCAATTAGTGAGAAAAATAGAGTTCACCTATTGATTATATAGACCTAAGGTACATAAAGAATATGCACAATTTTCCACTTTAGATGCAATGTATGTGTATATTTGAGTTCATTTTTGAATATATTGACCTAAACTTTAAATAAAATGTGTTATATTTGCTTTTTGAATGCAATTACTGAGGAAAATACAGTTCACATGTTGATTGTATGGACCTAATATACCTAAAGAATATGCACAATTTTCCACTTTGAATGCAATTTATGGGTGTATTTGAGTTCATTATTGAATATATTGAACTAAAGTTCAAATGTAATATGTTATATTCACTGTTTTAAATGCAAATAGTGAGGAAAATAGAGTTTACCTGTTGATTATATTGACATAATATTCCTAAAGAAGATGCAAAATGTGCCAATTTGAATGCAGTTCATTGGTATATTTCATTTTATTTTAGAATATATTGAACTAAAATTCATATGTAATAAGTTATATTCACTGTTTTGAATGCAATTACTGAGGAAAATACAGTTCACCTATTGTTAGACCTAATATACCTAAAGAATATGCACAATTTTCCACTTTGAATGCAATGCGTGTTTATTTTGGAGTTCATTTTTGCATATATTGACCTAAAATTCATACATAATATGATATATTTACTATTTGAATGCAATTACTGAGGCAAATACAGTTCAACTATTGATTATATAGACCTTATATACCTAAAGAATATGCACAATTTTCCACTTTGAATGCAATGTATGTGTATATTTGAGTTCATTTTTGCATATATTGACCTCAAATTCATATATAATGTGTTATATTTCCTATTTTGAATGCAATTAGTGAGGAAAAAACAGTTCACATGTTGATTGTATGGACCTAATATACCTAAAGAATAAGCACAATTTTCCACTATGAATGCAGTTCATTGGTATATTTGAGTTTATTTTTGAATACATTGAACTAAAATGTATATGTAATAAGTTATATTCACTGCTTTGAATGCAATTTGTGAGGAAAATAGAGTTCATCTATTGATTATATGGACCTAATATATCTAAAGAATATGCACAATTTTACACTTTGAATGCAATGTATGTGTATATATGAGTTCATTTTTGCATATATTGACCTAAATTTCATATATATTGTGCTATATTTACTATTTGAATACAATAACTGAGGAAAATTCAGTTCACATGTTGATTGTATGGAACTAATATACCTAAAGAATATGCACCATTTTCCAATTTGAATGCAATTTATGGATGTATAGACTTCATCTTTGAATATATTGAACAAAAATTCATATGTAACAAGTTATATTGACTGTTTTGAATGCAACTAGTGAGGAAAATAGAGTTCACCTATTGAGTATATAGACCTAATATACCTAAAGAATATGGACAATTTTCCACTTTGAATGCAATGTATGTGTATATTTGAGTTCATTTTTGCATATATTGACCTAAAATTAATAAATAATGTGATATATTTACTATTTGAATGCAATTACTGAGGAAAATACAGTTCACCTATTGATTATATTGACCTAATATACCTAAAGAATATGCACAATTTTCCACTTTGTACGCAGTTCATTGGTATATTTGAGTTCATTTTTGAATATATTGAACTAAAATGTATATGTAATAAGTTATATTCACTGCTTTGAATGCAATTAGTGAGGAAAATAGAGTTTACCTGTTGATTATAATGACATAATATACCTGAAAAAGATGCAAAATGTTCCAATTTGAATGCAGTTCATTGGTATATTTCAGTTTATTTTAGAATATATTCAACTAAAATTCATATGTAATAAGTTATATTCACTGTTTTGAATGCAATTAGTGAGGAAAATAGAGTTCATCTATTGATAGACCTAGTATACCTAAAGAATATGCACAATTTTCCACTTTGAATGCAATGTATGTGTATATTTGAGTTCATTTTGGCATATATTGACCTAAAATTCATATACATTGTATTATAATTACTATTTTGAATGCAATTACTGAGGAAAGCACAGTTCATATGTTGATTGTATGGACCTATTATACCTAAAGAATATGCACAATTTTCCACTTTGAATGCACTTTATCGGTGTATTTGAGTTCATGTTTGAATATATTGAACTAAAATTCATATGTAATAAGTTATATTCACTGTTTTGAATGCGATTAGTGAGGAAAATAGAGTTCACCTATTGTTAGACCTAATATACCTAAAGAATATGCACTATTTTACACTTTGAATGCAATGTATGTGTATATATGAGTTCATTTTTGCATATATTGACCTAAATTTCATATATATTGTGCTATATTTACAATTTGAATACAATAACTGAGGAAAATTCAGTTCACATGTTGATTGTATGGACCTAATATACCTAAAGAATATGCACAAATTTCCACTTTGAAAGCAATGCGTGTTTATATTTGAGTTCATTTTTGCATATATTGACCTAAAATTCATACATAATATGATATATTTACTATTTGAATGCAATTACTGAGGCAAATACAGTTCAACTATTGATTATATAGACCTAATATACCTAAAGAATATGCACAATTTTCCACTTTGAATGCAATGTATGTGTATATTTGAGTTTATTTTTGCATATATTGACCTCAAATTCATATATAATGTGTTATATTTCCTATTTTGAATGCAATTAGTGTGGAAAATGCTGTTGACATGTTGATTGTATGGACCTAATATACCTAAAGAACATGCACAATTTTCCACTTTGAATGCACTTTATGGGTGTATTTGAGTTCATTTTTGAATATATTGAACTAAAATTCAAATGTAATATGTTATATTCACTGTTTTAAATGCAATTAGTGAGGAAAATAGAGTTCACCTTTTGATTATATAGACCTAATATACCTAAAGAATATGGACAATTTTCCACTTTGAATGCAATGTAGGTGTATATTTTAGTTTAGTTTTGCATATATTAATCTCAAATTCATATATAATGGGTTATATTTCCTATTTTGAATGCAATTAGTGAGGAAAATACAGTTCACATGTTGATTGTATGGACCTAATATACCTAAAGAATAAGCACAATTTTCCACTATGAATGCAGTTCATTGGTATATTTGAGTTTTTTTTTGAATATATTGAACTAAAATGTATATGTAATAAGTTATATTCACTGCTTTGAATGCAATTAGTGAGGAAAATAGAGTTTACCTGTTGATTATATTGACATAATATACCTGAAAAAGATGCAAAATGTTCCAATTTTAATGCAGTTCATTGGTATATTTCAGTTTATTTTAGAATATATTCAACTAAAATTCATATGTAATAAGTTATATTGACTGTCTTGAATGTAATTAGTGAGAAAAATAGAGTTCACCTATTGATTATATAGACCTAAGGTACATAAAGAATATGCACAATTTTCCACTTTGAATGCACTTTATGGGTGTATTAGAGTTCATGTTTGAATATATTGAACTAAAATTAATATGTAATATGTTATATTCAATGTTTTGAATGCAATTAGTGAGGAAAATAGAGTTCACCTATTGATAGACCTAATATACCTAAAGAATATGCACAATTTTCCACTTTGAAAGCAATGAATGGGTATATTTGAGTTCATTTTTGCATATATGGACCTAAAATTCATATATACTGTGTTATATTTACTATTTTGAATGCAATTAATGAGGAAAATACAGTTCACATGTTGATTGTATGGACCTAATATACCTAAAGAATATGCACAATTTGCCACTTTGAAAGCAATGTATGTGTATATTTGAGTTCATTTTTGCATATATTGACCTAAAATTCATACATAATATGATATATTTACTATTTGAATGCAATTACTGAGGAAAATACAGTTCACCTATTGATTATATAGACCAAATATACCTATAGAATATGCACAATTTTCCACTTTGAATGCAATGTATGTGTATATTTGAGTTTATTTTTGCATATATGGACCTCAAATTCATATACATTATATTATAATTACTATTTTGAATGCAATTACTGAGGAAAATACAGTTCATATGTTGATTGTATGGACCTATTATACCTAAAGAATATGCACAATTTTCCACTTTGAATGCACTTTATGGGTGTATTAGAGTTCATGTTTGAATATATTGAACTAAAATTAATATGTAATATGTTATATTCAATGTTTTGAATGCAATTAGTGAGAAAAATAGAGTTCACCTATTGATTATATAGACCTAAGGTACATAAAGAATATGCACAATTTTCCACTTTAGATGCAATGTATGTGTATATTTGAGTTCATTTTTGAATATATTGACCTAAACTTTAAATAAAATGTGTTATATTTGCTTTTTGAATGCAATTACTGAAGAAAATACAGTTCACATGTTGATTGTATGGACCTAATATACCTAAAGAATATGCACAATTTTCCACTTTGAATGCAATTTATGGGTGTATTTGAGTTCATTTTTGAATATATTGAACTAAAGTTCAAATGTAATATGTTATATTCACTGCTTTAAATGCAAATAGTGAGGAAAATAGAGTTTACCTGTTGATTATATTGACATAATATTCCTAAAGAAGATGCAAAATGTGCCAATTTGAATGCAGTTCATTGGTATATTTCATTTTAATTTAGAATATATTGAACTAAAATTCATATGTAATAAGTTATATTCACTGTTTTGAATGCAATTACTGAGGAAAATACAGTTCACCTATTGTTAGACCTAATATACCTAAAGAATATGCACAATTTTCCACTTTGAATGCAATGCGTGTTTATATTTGAGTTCATTTTTGCATATATTGACCTAAAATTCATACATAATATGATATATTTACTATTTGAATGCAATTACTGAGGCAAATACAGTTCAACTATTGATTATATAGACCTAATATACCTAAAGAATATGCACAATTTTCCACTTTGAATGCAATGTATGTGTATATTTGAGTTTATTTTTGCATATATTAATCTCAAATTCATATATAATGTGTTATATTTCCTATTTTGAATGCAATTAGTGTGGAAAATGCTGTTGACATGTTGATTGTATGGACCTAATATACCTAAAGAACATGCACAATTTTCCACTTTGAATGCACTTTATGGGTGTATTTGAGTTCATTTTTGAATATATTGAACTAAAATTCAAATGTAATATGTTATATTCACTGTTTTAAATGCAATTAGTGAGGAAAATAGAGTTCACCTGTTGATTATATTGACCTAATATACCTAAAGAATATGCAAAAAGTTACATTTGTATCTGCGCATGGTGGACGGAGCTCCGAAAAACACGCCGAATTTTAAACATTTAACCGGTTCTCATTCGTTGGAAATAAAGAAAATACCCTCACTCGTTGGAAATAAACTCTTTGACCATATTATCCGGCTGTATCACTTTATTTGCGGGGCCAAATTGTCGGTCCTAATTATTGTAATGCAAGGCGAAGTGTATATTAGAACCTACCTCTAGTTCAGTTTGAATACTTTTAGGTACAGTGAATATAAATTCGTTACATTTTTAGACAACCCTTCATTTAAGCATCTTATGATTTATACTATGCAATACAGAAGGTTAAAAGTGAACAAAAAGAAGAACCATATAACCTTACAGCTTCAAACATGCTAAGGTTTGCTAGAAGAGTTATTAATTAACTTTAAAGATATGAGATGGGTTTGAAAAAAAGCAATCTGACACAAAATTAGATAGTTACACCATAATTCAAGTATTAAATGATTCTGTATAGAATGTTGTAATCATATTAGTATTTAAATTTCATTAATTAATAAGAATTTCAGATATCTAGGCTATATGATCAGATTACTTGAATAATTTGAAGGCTGTAATTACAGTGTCTCATTCGAAATATTGTTATGCTCTGGTCCCCAAATATACAACATGACATATCAGTCAAATTCATATATACAATCTTATATTTACTGTTTTGAATGCAATTAGTGAGGAAAATATAGTTCAACTTTTGATTATATTGACTTAATATACCTAAAGAATATGCATTAATTCCCACTTTCAATGCATTTTATTGGTATATTTGAGTTCATTTTGGAATATATTGAACTAAAATTCAAATATAATGTGTTATATGTACTATTTTGAATGCAAATACTGAGGAAAATAGAGTTCACATGTTGATTGTATAGACCTAATATACCTAAAGAATATGGACAATTTTACACTTTGAATGCAATGTATGTGTATATATGAGTTCATTTTTGCATATATTGACCTAAATTTCATATATATTGTGCTATATTTACTATTTGAATACAATAACTGAGGAAAATCCAGTTCACATGTCGATTGTATGGACCTAATATACCTAAAGAATATGCACAATTTTCCACTTTGAATGCAATTTATGGATGTATAGACTTCATCTTTGAATATATTGAACAAAAATTCATATGTAACAAGTTATATTGACTGTTTTGAATGCAATTAGTGAGGAAAATAGAGTTCACCTATTGATTATATAGACCTAATATACCTAAAGAATATGGACAATTTTCCACTTTGAATGCAATGTATGTGTATATTTTAGTTTATTTTTGCATATATTAATCTCAAATTCATATATAATGTGTTATATTTCCTATTTTGAATGCAATTAGTGAGGAAAATACAGTTCACATGCTGAATGTATGGACCTAATATACCTAAAGAATATGCACAATTTTCCACTTTGAATGCATTTTATGGGTGTATTTGAGTTCATTTTTGCATATATTGACCTAAATTTCATATATATTGTGCTATATTTACTATTTGAATACAATAACTGAGGAAAATACAGTTCACATGTTGATTGTATGGACCTAATATACCTAAAGAATATGCACAATTTTCCACTTTGAATGCAATTTATGGATGTATAGACTTCATCTTTGAATATATTGAACAAAAATTCATATGTAACAAGTTATATTGACTGTTTTGAACGCAATTAGTGAGGAAAATACAGTTCACATGTTGATTGTATGGACCTAATATACCTAAAGAATATGCACAATTTTCCACTTTGAATGCATTTTATGGGTGTATTTGAGTTCATTTTTGAATATATTGAACTAAATTGCATATGTAATAATTTATATTCACTGTTTTGAATGCTATTAGTGAGGAGAATAGAGTTCTCCTATTAATTATATAGACCTAATATACCTAAAGAATATGCACAATTTTCCACTTTGAAAGCAATGTAT
>JASFXZ010000026.1:7745883-7805741 GCA_032209605.1 Mactromeris polynyma | reverse complement strand
TTTTGCATATATTGACCTAAACTTTAAATAAAATGTGTTATATTTTTACTTTTTGAATGCAATTACTGAGGAAAATACAGTTCATATGTTGATTGTATGGACCTAATATACCTAAAGAATATGCACAATTTTTTACTTTGAATGCAATTTATGGGTGTATTTGAGTTCATTTTTGAATATATTGAACTAAAATTCAAATGTAATATGTTATATTCACTGTTTTAAATGCAAATAGTGAGGAAAATAGAGTTTACCTGATGATTATATTGACATAATTTACCTAAAGATGATGCAAAATGTTCCAATTTGAATGCAGTTCATTGGTATATTTCAGTTTATTTTAGAATATATTGAACTAAAATTCATATGTAATAAGTTATATTCACTGTTTTGAATGCAATTAGTGAGGAAAATAGAGTTCACCTATTGTTAGACCTAATATACCTAAAGAATATGCACAATTTTCCACTTTGAATGCAATGTATGTGTATATTTGAGTTCATTTTTGCATATATTGACCTAAAATTCATACATAATATGATATATTTACTATTTGAATGCAATTACTGAGGAAAATACAGTTCAACTATTGATTATATAGACCTAATATACCTAAAGAATATGCACAATTTTCCACTTTGAATGCAATGTATGTGTATATTTGAGTTTATTTTTGCATATATTGACCTCAAATTCATATATAATGTGTTATATTTCCTATTTTGAATGCAATTAGTGTGGAAAATGCTGTTGACATGTTGATTGTATGGACCTAATATACCTAAAGAACATGCACAATTTTCCACTTTGAATGCACTTTATGGGTGTATTTGAGTTCATTTTTGAATATATTGAACTAAAATTCAAATGTAATATGTTATATTTACTGTTTTAAATGCAATTAGTGAGGAAAATAGAGTTCACCTGTTGATTATATTGACCTAATATACCTAAAGAATATGCAAAAAGTTACATTTGTATCTGCGCATGGTGGATGGAGCTCCGAAAAACACGCCGAATTTTAAACATTTAACCGGTTCTCACTCGTTGGAAATAAAGAAAATACCCTCACTCGTTGGAAATAAACACTTTGACCATATTATCCGGCTGTATTACTGTATTTGCGGGGCCGAATTGTCGGTCCTAATTATTGTAATGCAAGGCGAAGTGTATATTAGAACCTACCTCTAGTTCAGTTTGAATACTTTGAGGTACAGTGAATATAAATTCGTTACATTTTTAGACAACCCTTCATTTAAGCATCTTATGATTTATACTATGCAATACAGAAGGTTAAAAGTGAACAAAAAGAAGAACCATATAACCTTACAGCTTCAAACATGCTAAGGTTTGCTAGAAGAGTTATTAATTAACTTTAAAGATATGAGATGGGTTTGAAAAAAAGCAATCTGACACAAAATTAGATAGTTACACCATAATTCAAGTATTAAATGATTCTGTATAGAATGTTGTAATCATATTAGTATTTAAATTTCATTAATTAATAAGAATTTCAGATATCTAGGCTATATGATCAGATTACTTGAATAATTTGAAGGCTGTAATTACAGTGTCTCATTCGAAATATTGTTATGCTCTGGTCCCCAAATATACAACATGACATATCAGTCAAATTCATATATACAATCTTATATTTACTGTTTTGAATGCAATTAGTGAGGAAAATATAGTTCAACTTTTGATTATATTGACTTAATATACCTAAAGAATATGCATTAATTCCCACTTTCAATGCATTTTATTGGTATATTTGAGTTCATTTTGGATTATATTGACCTAAAATTCATACATAATATGATATATTTACTATTTGAATGCAATTACTGAGGAAAATACAGTTCACCTATTGACTATATAGACCTAATATACCTAAAGAATATGCACAATTTTCCACTTTGAAAGCAATGTATGGGTATATTTGAGTTCATTTTTGCATATATGGACCTCAAATTCATATACATTGTATTATAATTACTATTTTGAATGCAATTAGTGTGGAAAATGCTGTTGACATGTTGATTGTATGGACCTAATATACCTAAAGAACATGCACAATTTTCCACTTTGAATGCACTTTATGGGTGTATTTGAGTTCATTTTTGAATATATTGAACTAAAATTCAAATGTAATATGTTATATTCACTGTTTTAAATGCAATTAGTGAGGAAAATAGAGTTCACCTTTTGATTATATAGACCTAATATACCTAAAGAATATGGACAATTTTTCACTTTGAATGCAATGTAGGTGTATATTTTAGTTTAGTTTTGCATATATTAATCTCAAATTCATATATAATGTGTTATATTTCCTATTTTGAATGCAATTAGTGAGGAAAATACAGTTCACATGTTGATTGTATGGACCTAATATACCTAAAGAATAAGCACAATTTTCCACTATGAATGCAGTTCATTGGTATATTTGAGTTTATTTTTGAATGTATTGAACTAAAATGTATATGTATTAAGTTATATTCAATGCTTTGAATGCAATTAGTGAGGAAAATAGAGTTTACCTGTTGATTATATTGACATAATATACCTGAAAAAGATGCAAAATGTTCCAATTTGAATGCAGTTCATTGGTATATTTCAGTTTATTTTAGAATATATTCAACTAAAATTCATATGTAATAAGTTATATTGACTGTTTTGAATGTAATTAGTGAGAAAAATAGAGTTCACCTATTGATTATATAGACCTAAGGTACATAAAGAATATGCACAATTTTCCACTTTGAATGCACTTTATGGGTGTATTAGAGTTCATGTTTGAATATATTGAACTAAAATTAATATGTAATATGTTATATTCAATGTTTTGAATGCAATTAGTGAGGAAAATAGAGTTCACCTATTGATAGACCTAATATACCTGAAGAATATGCACAATTTTCCACTTTGAAAGCAATGTATGGGTATATTTGAGTTCATTTTTGCATATATGGACCTAAAATTCATATATACTGTGTTATATTTACTATTTTGAATGCAATTAATGAGGAAAATACAGTTCACATGTTGATTGTATGGACCTAATATACCTAAAGAATATGCACAATTTTCCACTTTGAAAGCAATGTATGTGTATATTTGAGTTCATTTTTGCATATATTGACCTAAAATTCATACATAATATGATATATTTACTATTTGAATGCAATTACTGAGGAAAATACAGTTCACCTATTGATTATATAGACCAAATATACCTATAGAATATGCACAATTTTCCACTTTGAATGCAATGTATGTGTATATTTGAGTTTATTTTTGCATATATGGACCTCAAATTCATATACATTGTATTATAATTACTATTTTGAATGCAATTACTGAGGAAAATACAGTTCACCTATTGTTAGACCTAATATACCTAAAGAATATGCACAATTTTCCACTTTGAATGCAATGCGTGTTTATATTTGAGTTCATTTTTGCATATATTGGCCTAAAATTCATACATAATATGATATATTTACTATTTGAATGCAATTACTGAGGAAAATACAGTTCAACTATTGATTATATAGACCTAATATACCTAAAGAATATGCACAATTTTCCACTTTGAATGCAATGTATGTGTATATTTGAGTTTATTTTTGCATATATTGACCTCAAATTCATATATAATGTGTTATATTTCCTATTTTGAATGCAATTAGTGTGGAAAATGCTGTTGACATGTTGATTGTATGGACCTAATATACCTAAAGAACATGCACAATTTTCCACTTTGAATGCACTTTATGGGTGTATTTGAGTTCATTTTTGAATATATTGAACTAAAATTCAAATGTAATATGTTATATTCACTGTTTTAAATGCAATTAGTGATGAAAATAGAGTTCACCTGTTGATTATATTGACCTAATATACCTAAAGAATATGCAAAAAGTTACATTTGTATCTGCGCATGGTGGACGGAGCTCCGAAAAACACGCCGAATTTTAAACATTTAACCGGTTCTCACTCGTTGGAAATAAAGAAAATACCCTCACTCGTTGGAAATAAACTCTTTGACCATATTATCCGGCTGTATCACGGTATTTGCGGGGCCAAATTGTCGGTCCTAATTATTGTAATGCAAGGCGAAGTGTATATTAGAACCTACCTCTAGTTCAGTTTGAATACTTTGAGGTACAGTGAATATAAATTCGTTACATTTTTAGACAACCCTTCATTTAAGCATCTTATGATTTATACTATGCAATACAGAAGGTTAAAAGTGAACAAAAAGAAGAACCATATAACCTTACAGCTTCAAACATGCTAAGGTTTGCTAGAAGAGTTATTAATTAACTTTAAAGATATGAGATGGGTTTGAAAAAAAGCAATCTGACACAAAATTAGATAGTTACACCATAATTCAAGTATTAAATGATTCTGTATAGAATGTTGTAATCATATTAGTATTTAAATTTCATTAATTAATAAGAATTTCAGATATCTAGGCTATATGATCAGATTACTTGAATAATTTGAAGGCTTTAATTACAGTGTCTCATTCGAAATATTGTTATGCTCTGGTCCCCAAATATACAACATGACATATCAGTCAAATTCATATATACAATCTTATATTTACTGTCTTGAATGCAATTAGTGAAGAAAATATAGTTCAACTTTTGATTATATTGACTTAATATACCTAAAGAATATGCATTAATTCCCACTTTCAATGCATTTTATTGGTATATTTGAGTTCATTTTGGAATATATTGAACTAAAATTCAAATATAATGTGTTATATGTACTATTTTGAATGCAAATACTGAGGAAAATAGAGTTCACATGTTGATTGTATAGACCTAATATACCTAAAGAATATGGACAATTTTACACTTTGAATGCAATGTATGTGTATATATGAGTTCATTTTTGCATATATTGACCTAAATTTCATATATATTGTGCTATATTTACTATTTGAATACAATAACTGAGGAAAATAGAGTTCACATGTCGATTGTATGGACCTAATATACCTAAAGAATATGCACAATTTTCCACTTTGAATGCAATTTATGGATGTATAGACTTCATCTTTGAATATATTGAACAAAAATTCATATGTAACAAGTTATATTGACTGTTTTGAATGCAATTAGTGAGGAAAATAGAGTTCACCTATTGATTATATAGACCTAATATACCTAAAGAATATGGACAATTTTCCACTTTGAATGCAATGTATGTGTATATTTTAGTTTATTTTTGCATATATTAATCTCAAATTCATATATAATGTGTTATATTTCCAATTTTGAATGCAATTAGTGAGGAAAATACAGTTAACATGCTGAATGTATGGACCTAATATACCTAAAGAATATGCACAATTTTCCACTTTCAATGCATTTTATGGGTGTATTTGAGTTCATTTTTGCATATATTGACCTAAATTTCATATATATTGTGCTATATTTACTATTTGAATACAATAACTGAGGAAAATACAGTTCACATGTTGATTGTATGGACCTAATATACCTAAAGAATAAGCACAATTTTCCACTATGAATGCAGTTCATTGGTATATTTGAGTTTATTTTTGAATACATTGAACTAAAATGTATATGTAATAAGTTATATTCACTGCTTTAAATGCAATTTGTGAGGAAAATAGAGTTCATCTATTGATTATATAGACCTAAGGTACATAAAGAATATGCACAATTTTCCACTTTGAATGCACTTTATGGGTGTATTAGAGTTCATGTTTGAATATATTGAACTAAAATTAATATGTAATATGTTATATTCAATGTTTTGAATGCAATTAGTGAGGAAAATAGAGTTCACCTATTGATAGACCTAATATACCTAAAGAATATGCACAATTTTCCACTTTGAAAGCAATGTATGGGTATATTTGAGTTCATTTTTGCATATATGGACCTAAAATTCATATATACTGTGTTATATTTACTATTTTGAATGCAATTAATGAGGAAAATACAGTTCACATGTTGATTGTATGGACCTAATATACCTAAAGAATATGCACAATTTTCCACTTTGAAAGCAATGTATGTGTATATTTGAGTTCATTTTTGCATATATTGACCTAAAATTCATACATAATATGATATATTTACTATTTGAATGCAATTACTGAGGAAAATACAGTTCACCTATTGATTATATAGACCAAATATACCTATAGAATATGCACAATTTTCCACTTTGAATGCAATGTATGTGTATATTTGAGTTTATTTTTGCATATATGGACCTCAAATTCATATACATTGTATTATAATTACTATTTTGAATGCAATTACTGAGGAAAATACAGTTCATATGTTGATTGTATGGACCTATTATACCTAAAGAATATGCAAAATTTTCCACTTTGAATGCACTTTATGGGTGTATTAGAGTTCATGTTTGAATATATTGAACTAAAATTAATATGTAATATGTTATATTCAATGTTTTGAATGCAATTAGTGAGAAAAATAGAGTTCACCTATTGATTATATAGACATAAGGTACATAAAGAATATGCACAATTTTCCACTTTAGATGCACTGTATGTGTATATTTGAGTTCATTTTTGCATATATTGACCTAAACTTTAAATAAAATGTGTTATATTTGCTTTTTGAATGCAATTACTGAGGAAAATACAGTTCACATGTTGATTGTATGGACCTAATATACCTAAAGAATATGCACAATTTTCCACTTTGAATGCAATTTATGGGTGTATTTGAGTTCATTTTTGAATATATTGAACTAAAGTTCAAATGTAATATGTTATATTCACTGTTTTAAATGCAAATAGTGAGGAAAATAGAGTTTACCTGTTGATTATATTGACATAATATTCCTAAAGAAGATGCAAAATGTGCCAATTTGAATGCAGTTCATTGGTATATTTCAGTTTATTTTAGAATATATTGAACTAAAATTCATATGTAATAAGTTATATTCACTGTTTTGAATGCAATTACTGAGGAAAATACAGTTCACCTATTGTTAGACCTAATATACCTAAAGAATATGCACAATTTTCCACTTTGAATGCAATGCGTGTTTATATTTGAGTTCATTTTTGCATATATTGGCCTAAAATTCATACATAATATGATATATTTACTATTTGAATGCAATTACTGAGGAAAATACAGTTCAACTATTGATTATATAGACCTAATATACCTAAAGAATATGCACAATTTTCCACTTTGAATGCAATATATGTGTATATTTGAGTTTATTTTTGCATATATTGACCTCAAATTCATATATAATGTGTTATATTTCCTATTTTGAATGCAATTAGTGTAGAAAATGCTGTTGACATGTTGATTGTATGGACCTAATATACCTAAAGAACATGCACAATTTTCCACTTTGAATGCACTTTATGGGTGTATTTGAGTTCATTTTTGAATATATTGAACTAAAATTCAAATGTAATATGTTATATTCACTGTTTTAAATGCAATTAGTGATGAAAATAGAGTTCACCTGTTGATTATATTGACCTAATATACCTAAAGAATATGGACAATTTTCCACTTTGAATGCAATGTAGGTGTATATTTTAGTTTAGTTTTGCATATATTAATCTCAAATTCATATATAATGTGTTATATTTCCTATTTTGAATACAATTAGTGAGGAAAAAACAGTTCACATGTTGATTGTATGGACCTAATATACCAAAAGAATATGCACAATTTTCCACTTTGAATGCATTTTATGGGTATATTTGAGTTTATTTTTGAATATATTGAACTAAAATGTATATGTAATAAGTTATATTCACTGCTTTGAATGCAATTAGTGAGGAAAATAGAGTTTACCTGTTGATTATATTGACATAATATACCTGAAAAAGATGCAAAATGTTCCAATTTTAATGCAGTTCATTGGTATATTTCAGTTTATTTTAGAATATATTCAACTAAAATTCATATGTAATAAGTTATATTGACTGTCTTGAATGTAATTAGTGAGAAAAATAGAGTTCACCTATTGATTATATAGACCTAAGGTACATAAAGAATATGCACAATTTTCCACTTTGAATGCACTTTATGGGTGTATTAGAGTTCATGTTTGAATATATTGAACTAAAATTAATATGTAATATGTTATATTCAATGTTTTGAATGCAATTAGTGAGGAAAATAGAGTTCATCTATTGATAGACCTAGTATACCTAAAGAATATGCACAATTTTCCACATTGAATGCAATGTATGTGTATATTTGAGTTCATTTTGGCATATATTGACCTAAAATTCATATACATTGTATTATAATTACTATTTTGAATGCAATTACTGAGGAAAATACAGTTCATATGTTGATTGTATGGACCTATTATACCTAAAGAATATGCACAATTTTCCACTTTGAATGCACTTTATGGGTGTATTAGAGTTCATGTTTGAATATATTGAACTAAAATTCATATGTAATAAGTTATATTCACTGTTTTGAATGCGATTAGTGAGGAAAATAGAGTTCACCTATTGTTAGACCTAATATACCTAAAGAATATGCACAATTTTACACTTTGAATGCAATGAATGTGTATATATGAGTTCATTTTCGCATATATTGACCTAAATTTCATATATATTGTGCTATATTTACAATTTGAATACAATAACTGAGGAAAATTCAGTTCACATGTTGATTGTATGGAACTAATATACATAAAGACTACGCACAATTTTCCAATTTGAATGCAATTTATGGATGTATAGACTTTATCTTTGAATATATTAAACAAAAATTCATATGTAACAAGTTATATTGACTGTTTTGAATGCAATTAGTGAGGAAAATAGAGTTCACCTATTGATTATATAGACCTAATATACCTAAAGAATATGGACAATTTTCCACTTTGAATGCAATGTATGTGTATATTTGAGTTCATTTTTGCATATATTGACCTAAAATTAATAAATAATGTGATATATTTACTATTTGAATGCAATTACTGAGGAAAATACAGTTCACCTATTGATTATATAGACCTAATATACCTAAAGAATATGCACAATTTTCCACTTTGTATGCAGTTCATTGGTATATTTTAGTTCATTTTTGAATATATTGAACTAAAATGTATATGTAATTAGTTATATTCACTGCTTTGAATGCAATTAGTGAGGACAATAGAGTTTACCTGTTGATTATATTGACATAATATACCTGAAAAAGATTCAAAATGTTCCAATTTGAATGCAGTTCATTGGTATATTTCAGTTTATTTTAGAATATATTCAACTAAAATTCATATGTTATAAGTTATATTCACTGTTTTGAATGCAATTAGTGAGGAAAATAGAGTTCATCTATTGATAGACTTAGTATACCTAAAGAATATGCACAATTTTCCACTTTGAATGCAATGTATGTGTATATTTGAGTTCATTTTGGCATATATTGACCTAAAATTCATATACATTGTATTATAATTACTATTTTGAATGCAATTACTGAGGAAAATACAGTTCATATGTTGATTGTATGGACCTATTATACCTAAAGAATATGCACAATTTTCCACTTTGAATGCACTTTATGGGTGTATTAGAGTTCATGTTTGAATATATTGAACTAAAATGTATATGTAATAAGTTATATTCACTGCTTTGAATGCAATTAGTGAGGAAAATAGAGTTTACCTGTTGATTATATTGACATAATATACCTGAAAAAGATGCAAAATGTTCCAATTTGAATGCAGTTCATTGGTATATTTCAGTTTATTTTAGAATATATTCAACTAAAATTCATATGTAATAAGTTATATTCACTGTTCTGAATGCAATTAGTGAGGAAAATAGAGTTCATCTATTGATAGACCTAATATACCTAAAGAATATGCACAATTTTCCACTTTGAATGCAATGTATGTGTATATTTGAGTTCATTGTGGCATATATTGACCTAAAATTCATACATAATTTAATATATTTACTATTTGAATGCAATTACTGAGGAAAATACAGTTCACCTATTGATAATATAGACCTAATATACCTAATGAATATGCACAATTTTCCACTTTAAAGGCAATGTATGGGTATATTTGAGTTCAATTTTGCATATATGGACCTAAAATTCATATATACTGTGTTATATTTACTATTTTGAATGCAATTAATGAGGAAAATACAGTTCACATGTTGATTGTATTGACCTAAAATACCTAAAGAATATGCACAATTTTCCACTTTGAATGCAATTTATGGATGTATAGACTTCATCTTTGAATAAATTGAACAAAAAGTCATATGTAACAAGTTATATTGACTGTTTTGAATGCATTAGTGAGGAAAATAGAGTTCACCTATTGATTATATAGACCTAATATACCTAAAGAATACGGACAATTTTCCACTTTGAATGCAATGAATGTGTATATTTTAGTTTATTTTTGCATGTATTAATCTCAAATTCATATATAATGTGTTATATTTCCTATTTTGAATGCAATTAGTGAGGAAAATACAGTTCACATGTTGATTGTATGGACCTAATATACCTAAAGAATATGCACAACTTTCCACTTTGAATGCATTTTATGGGTGTATTTGAGTTCATTTTTGAATATATTGAACTAAATTGCATATGTAATAATTTATATTCACTGTTTTGAAAGCTATTAGTGAGGAGAATAGAGTTCACCTATTAATTATATAGACCTAATATACCTAAAGAATATGCACAATTTTCCACTTTGAAAGCAATGTATGGGTATATATGAGTTTATTTTTGCATATATGGACCTCAAATTCATATACATTGTATTATAATTACTATTTTGAATGCAATTACTGAGAAAAATACAGTTCATATGTTGATTGTATGGACCTATTAAACCTAAAGAATATGCACAATTTTACACTTTGAATGCAATGTATGTGTATATATGAGTTCATTTTTGCATATATTGACCTAAATTTCATATATATTGTGCTATATTTACAATTTGAATACAATAACTGAGGAAAATTCAGTTCACATGTTGATTGTATGGAACTAATATACATAAAGAATACGCACAATTTTCCAATTTGAATGCAATTTATGGATGTATAGACTTCATCTTTGAATATATTGAACACAAATTCATATGTAACAAGTTATATTGACTGTTTTGAATGCAATTAGTGAGGAAAATAGAGTTCACCTATTGATTATATAGACCTAATATACCTAAAGAATATGGACAATTTTCCACTTTGAATGCAATGTATGTGTATATTTGAGTTCATTTTTGCATATATTGACCTAAAATTAATAAATAATGTGATATATTTACTATTTGAATGCAATTACTGAGGAAAATACAGTTCACCTATTGATTCTATAGACCTAATATACCTAAAGAATATGCACAATTTTCCACTTTGTATGCAGTTCATTGGTATATTTGAGTTCATTTTTGAATATATTGAACTAAAATGTATATGTAATAAGTTATATTCACTGCTTTGAATGCAATTAGTGAGGACAATAGAGTTTACCTGTTGATTATATTGACATAATATACCTGAAAAAGATGCAAAATGTTCCAATTTGAATGCAGTTCATTGGTATATTTCAGTTTATTTTAGAATATATTCAACTAAAATTCATATGTAATAAGTTATATTCACTGTTTTGAATGCAATTAGTGAGGAAAATAGAGTTCATCTATTGATAGACCTAGTATACCTAAAGAATATGCACAATTTTCCACTTTGAATGCAATGTATGTGTATATTTGAGTTCATTTTGGCATATATTGACCTAAAATTCATATACATTGTATTATAATTACTATTTTGAATGCAATTACTGAGGAAAATACAGTTCATATGTTGATTGTATGGACCTATTATACCTAAAGAATATGCACAATTTTCCACTTTGAATGCACTTTATGGGTGTATTAGAGTTCATGTTTGAATATATTGAACTAAAATTCATATGTAATAAGTTATATTCACTGTTTTGAATGCAATTAGTGAGGAAAATAGAGTTCACCTATTGTTAGACCTAATATACCTAAAGAATATGCACAATTGTCCACTTTGAATGCAATGTATATGTATATTTGAGTTCATTTTTGCATATATTGACCTAAAATTCATACATAATATGATATATTTACTATTTGAATGCAATTACTGAGGAAAATACAGTTCACCTATTGACTATATAGACCTAATATACCTATAGAATATGCACAATTTTCCACTTTGAAAGCAAAGTATGGGTATATTTGAGTTCATTTTTGCATATATGGACCTAAAATTCATATACATTGTATTATAATTACTATTTTGAATGCAATTAGTGTGGAAAATGCTGTTGACATGTTGATTGTATGGACCTAATATACCTAAAGAACATGCACAATTTTCCACTTTGAATGCACTTTATGGGTGCATTTGAGTTCATTTTTGAATATATTGAACTAAAATTCAAATGTAATATGTTATATTCACTGTTTTGAATGCAATTAGTGAGGAAAATAGAGTTCACCTTTTGATTATATAGACCTAATATACCTAAAGAATATGGACAATTTTCCACTTTGAATGCAATGTAGGTGTATATTTTAGTTTAGTTTTGCATACATTAATCTCAAATTCATATATAATGTGTTATATTTCCTATTTTGAATGCAATTAGTGAGGAAAATACAGTTCACATGTTGATTGTATGGACCTAATATACCTAAAGAATAAGCACAATTTTCCACTATGAATGCAGTTCATTGGTATATTTGAGTTTATTTTTGAATATATTGAACTAAAATGTATATGTAATAAGTTATATTCACTGCTTTGAATGCAATTAGTGAGGAAAATAGAGTTTACCTGTTGATTATATTGACATAATATACCTGAAAAAGATGCAAAATGTTCCAATTTGAATGCAGTTCATTGGTATATTTCAGTTTATTTAAGAATATATTCAACTAAAATTCATATGTAATAAGTTATATTCACTGTTTTGAATGCAATTAGTGAGGAAAATAGAGTTCATCTATTGATAGACCTAATATACCTAAAGAATATGCACAATTTTCCACTTTGAAAGCAATGTATGGGTATATTTGAGTTCATTTTTGCATATATGGACCTCAAATTCATATACATTGTATTATAATTACTATTTTGAATGCAATTAGTGTGGAAAATGCTGTTGACATGTTGATTGTATGGACCTAATATACCTAAAGAACATGCACAATTTTCCACTTTGAATGCACTTTATGGGTGAATATGAGTTCATTTTTGAATATATTGAACTAAAATTCAAATGTAATATGTTATATTCACTGTTTTAAATGCAATTAGTGAGGAAAATAGAGTTCACCTATTGATTATATAGACCTAATATACCTAAAGAATATGGACAATTTTCCACTTTGAATGCAATGTAGGTGTATATTTTAGTTTAGTTTTGCATACATTAATCTCAAATTCATATATAATGTGTTATATTTCCTATTTTGAATGCAATTAGTGAGGAAAATACAGTTCACATGTTGATTGTATGGACCTAATATACCTAAAGAATAAGCACAATTTTCCACTATGAATGCAGTTCATTGGTATATTTGAGTTTATTTTTGAATATATTGAACTAAAATGTATATGTAATAAGTTATATTCACTGCTTTGAATGCAATTAGTGAGGAAAATAGAGTTTACCTGTTGATTATATTGACATAATATACCTGAAAAAGATGCAAAATGTTCCAATTTGAATGCAGTTCATTGGTATATTTCAGTTTATTTTAGAATATATTCAACTAAAATTCATATGTAATAAGTTATATTCACTGTTTTGAATGCAATTAGTGAGGAAAATAGAGTTCATCTATTGATAGACCTAATATACCTAAAGAATATGCACAATTTTCCACTTTGAATGCAATGTATGTGTATATTTGAGTTCATTGTGGCATATATTGACCTAAAATTCATACATAATTTAATATATTTACTATTTGAATGCAATTACTGAGGAAAATACAGTTCACCTATTGATAATATAGACCTAATATACCTAATGAATATGCACAATTTTCCACTTTAAAGGCAATGTATGGGTATATTTGAGTTCAATTTTGCATATATGGACCTAAAATTCATATATACTGTGTTATATTTACTATTTTGAATGCAATTAATGAGGAAAATACAGTTCACATGTTGATTGTATGGACCTAATATACCTAAAGAATATGCACAATTTTCCACTTTGAATGCAATTTATGGATGTATAGACTTCATCTTTGAATATATTGAACAAAAATTCATATGTAACAAGTTATATTGACTGTTTTGAATGCAATTAGTGAGGAAAATAGAGTTCACCTATTGATTATATAGACCTAATATACCTAAAGAATATGGACAATTTTCCACTTTGAATGCAATGTATGTGTATATTTTAGTTTATTTTTGCATATATTAATCTCAAATTCATATATAATGTGTTATATTTCCTATTTTGAATGCAATTAGTGAGGACAATACAGTTCACATGTTGATTGTATGGACCTAATATACCTAAAGAATATGCACAATTTTCCACTTTGAATGCATTTTATGGGTGTATTTGAGTTCATTTTTGAATATATTGAACTAAATTGCATATGTAATAATTTATATTCACTGTTTTGAAAGCTATTAGTGAGGAGAATAGAGTTCACCTTTTAATTATATAGACCTAATATACCTAAAGAATATGCACAATTTTCCACTTTGAAAGCAATGTATGGGTATATATGAGTTTATTTTTGCATATATTGACCTCAAATTCATATATAATGTGTTATATTTCCTATTTTGAATGCAATTAGTGTGGAAAATGCTGTTGACATGTTGATTGTATGGACCTAATATACCTAAAGAACATGCACAATTTTCCACTTTGAATGCACTTTATGGGTGTATTTGAGTTCATTTTTGAATATATTGAACTAAAATTCAAATGTAATATGTTATATTCACTGTTTTAAATGCAATTAGTGAGGAAAATAGAGTTCACCTTTTGATTATATAGACCTAATATACCTAAAGAATATGGACAATTTTCCACTTTGAATGCAATGTAGGTGTATATTATAGTTTAGTTTTGCATATATTAATCTCAAATTCATATATAATGTGTTATATTTCCTATTTTGAATGCAATTAGTGAGGAAAATACAGTTCACATGTTGATTGTATGGACCTAATATACCTAAAGAATAAGTACAATTTTCCACTATGAATGCAGTTCATTGGTATATTTGAGTTTATTTTTGAATATATTGAACTAAAATGTATATGTAATAAGTTATATTCACTGCTTTGAATGCAATTAGTGAGGAAAATAGAGTTTACCTGTTGATTATATTGACATAATATACCTGAAAAAGATGCAAAATGTTCCAATTTGAATGCAGTTCATTGGTATATTTCAGTTTATTTTAGAATATATTCAACTAAAATTCATATGTAATAAGTTATATTGACTGTTTTGAATGCAATTAGTGAGAAAAATAGAGTTCACCTAATGATTATATAGACCTAAGGTACATAAAGAATATGCACAATTTTCCACTTTGAATGCACTTTATGGGTGTATTAGAGTTCATGTTTGAATATATTGAACTAAAATTAATATGTAATATGTTATATTCAATGTTTTGAATGCAATTAGTGAGGAAAATAGAGTTCACCTATTGATAGACCTAATATACCTAAAGAATATGCACAATTGTCCACTTTGAATGCAATGTACGTGTTTATTTGAGTTCATTTTTGAATATATTGACCTAAAATTCATACATAATTTAATATATTTACTATTTGAATGCAATTACTGAGGAAAATACAGTTCACCTATTGATAATATAGACCTAATATACCTAATGAATATGCACAATTTTCCACGTTGAAAGCAATGTATGGGTATATTTGAGTTCATTTTTGCATATATGGACCTAAAATTCATATATACTGTGTTATATTTACTATTTTGAATGCAATTAATGAGGAAAATACGGTTCACATGTTGATTGTATTGACCTAATATACCTAAGGAATATGCACAATTTTCCACTTTGAAAGCAATGTATGTGTATATTTGAGTTCATTTTTGCATATATTGACCTAAAATTCATACATAATATGATATATTTACTATTTGAATGCAATTACTGAGGATAATACAGTTCACCTATTGATTATATAGACCAAATATACCTATAGAATATGCACAATTTTCCACTTTGAATGCAATGTATGTGTATATTTTAGTTTATTTTTGCATATATGGACCTCAAATTCATATACATTGTATTATAATTACTATTTTGAATGCAATTACTGAGGAAAATACAGTTCATATGTTGATTGTATGGACCTATTATACCTAAAGAATATGCACAATTTTCCACTTTGAATGCACTTTATGGGTGTATTAGAGTTCATGTTTGAATATATTGAACTAAAATTAATACGTAATATGTTATATTCAATGTTTTGAATGGAATTAGTGAGAAAAATAGAGTTCACCTATTGATTATATAGACCTAAGGTACATAAAGAATATGCACAATTTTCCACTTTAGATGCAATGTATGTGTATATTTGAGTTCATTTTTGCATATATTGACCTAAACTTTAAATAAAATGTGTTATATTTACTTTTTGAATGCAATTACTGAGGAAAATACAGTTCACATGTTGATTGTATGGACCTAATATACCTAAAGAATATGCACAATTTTCCACTTTGAATGCAATTTATGGGTGTATTTGAGTTCATTTTTGAATATATTGAACTAAAATGCATATGTAATAAGTTATATTGACTGTTTTGAATGCAATTAGTGAGGAAAATAGAGTTCACCTTTTGATTATATAGACCTAATATACCTAAAGAATATGGACAATTTTCCACTTCGAATGCAATGTAGGTGTATATTTTAGTTTAGTTTTGCATATATTAATCTCAAATTCATATATAATGTGTTATATTTCCTATTTTGAATACAATTAGTGAGTAAAAAACAGTTCACATGTTGATTGTATGGACCTAATATACCTAAAGAATAAGCACAATTTTCCACTATCAATGCAGTTCATTGGTATATTTGAGTTTATTTTTGAATATATTGAACTAAAATGTATATGTAATAAGTTATATTCACTGCTTTGAATGCAATTAGTGAGGAAAATAGAGTTTACCTGTTGATTATATTGACCTAATATACCTAAAGAATATGCAAAATTGTCCACTTTGTATGCAGTTCATTGGTATATTTGAGTTTATTTTTGAATATATTGAACTAAAATTCATATGTAATAAGTTATATTCACTGCTTTGAATGCAATTTGTGAGGAAAATAGAGTTCATCTATTGATTATATAGACCTAATATACCTAAAGAATATGCACAATTTTCCACTTTGAATGCAATGTATGTGTATATTTGAGTTTATTTTTGCATATATTGACCTCAAATTCATATATAATGTGTTATATTTCCTATTTTGAATGCAATTACTGAGGAAAATACAGTTCATATGTTAATTGTATGGACATATTATACCTAAAGAATATGCACAATTTTCCACTTTGAATGCAATGTATGTGTATATTTGAGTTCATTTTTGCATATATTGACCTAAAATTAATAAATAATGTGATATATTTACTATTTGAATGCAATTACTGAGGAAAATACAGTTCACCTATTGACTATATAGACCTAATATACCTAAAGAATATGCACAATTTTCCACTTTGTATGCAGTTCATTGGTATATTTGAGTTCATTTTTGAATATATTGAACTAAAATGTATATGTAATAAGTTATATTCACTGCTTTGAATGCAATTAGTGAGGAAATTATAGTTCATCTATTGATAGACCTAGTATACCTAAAGAATATGCACAATTTTCCACTTTGAATGCAATGTATGTGTATATTTGAGTTTATTTTTGCATATATGGACCTCAAATTCATATGCATTGTATTATAATTACTATTTTGAATGCAATTACTGAGGAAAATACAGATCATATGTTGATTGTATGGACCTAATATACCTAAAGAATATGCACAATTTTTTACTTTGAATGCAATTTATGGGTGTATTTGAGTTCATTTTTGAATATATTGAACTAAAATTCAAATGTTATATGTTATATTCACTGTTTTAAATGCAAATAGTGAGGAAAATAGAGTTTACCTGTTGATTATATTGACATAATATACCTAAAGATGATGCAAAATGTTCCAATTTGAATGCAGTTCATTGGTATATTTCAGTTTATTTTAGAATATATTGAACTAAAATTCATATGGAATAAGTTATATTCACTGTTTTGAATGCAATTAGTGAGGAAAATAGAGTTCACCTATTGTTAGACCTAATATACCTAAAGAATATGCACAATTTTCCACTTTGAATGCAATGTATGTGTATATTTGAGTTCATTTTTGCATATATTGACCTAAAATTCATACATAATATGATATATTTACTATTTGAATGCAATTACTGAGGAAAATACAGTTCAACTATTGATTATATAGACCTAATATACCTAAAGAATATGCACAATTTTCCACTTTGAATGCAATGTATGTGTATATTTGAGTTTATTTTTGCATATATTGACCTCAAATTCATATATAATGTGTTATATTTCCTATTTTGAATGCAATTAGTGTGGAAAATGCTGTTAACATGTTGATTGTATGGACCTAATATACCTAAAGAACATGCACAATTTTCCACTTTGAATGCACTTTATGGGTGTATTTGAGTTCATTTTTGAATATATTGAACTAAAATTCAAATGTAATATGTTATATTCACTGTTTTGAATGCAATTAGTGAGGAAAATAGAGTTCACCTGTTGATTATATTGACCTAATATACCTAAAGAATATGCAAAAAGTTACATTTGTATCTGCGCATGGTGGACGGAGCTCCGAAAAACACGCCGAATTTTAAACATTTAACCGGTTCTCACTCGTTTGAAATAAAGAAAATACCCTCACTCGTTGGAAATAAACACTTTGACCATATTATCCGGCTGTATCACGGTATTTGCGGGGCCGAATTGTCGGTCCTAATTATTGTAATGCAAGGCGAAGTGTATATTAGAACCTACCTCTAGTTCAGTTTGAATACTTTGAGGTACAGTGAATATAAATTCGTTACATTTTTAGACAACCCTTCATTTAAGCATCTTATGATTTATACTATGCAATACAGAAGGTTAAAAGTGAACAAAAAGAAGAACCATATAACCTTACAGCTTCAAACATGCTAAGGTTTGCTAGAAGAGTTATTAATTAACTTTAAAGATATGAGATGGGTTTGAAAAAAAGCAATCTGACACAAAATTAGATAGTTACACCATAATTCAAGTATTAAATGATTCTGTATAGAATGTTGTAATCATATTAGTATTTAAATTTCATTAATTAATAAGAATTTCAGATATCTAGGCTATATGATCAGATTACTTGAATAATTTGAAGGCTGTAATTACAGTGTCTCATTCGAAATATTGTTATGCTCTGCTCCCCAAATATACAACATGACATATCAGTCAAATTCATATATACAATCTTATATTTACTGTTTTGAATGCAATTAGTGAGGAAAATATAGTTCAACTTTTGATTATATTGACTTAATATACCTAAAGAATATGCATTAATTCCCACTTTCAATGCATTTTATTGGTATATTTGAGTTCATTTTGGAATATATTGAACTAAAATTCAAATATAATGTGTTATATGTACTATTTTGAATGCAAATACTGAGGAAAATAGAGTTCACATGTTGATTGTATAGACCTAATATACCTAAAGAATATGGACAATTTTACACTTTGAATGCAATGTATGTGTATATATGAGTTCATTTTTGCATATATTGACCTAAATTTCATATATATTGTGCTATATTTACTATTTGAATACAATAACTGAGGAAAATACAGTTCACATGTTGATTGTATGGACCTAATATACCTAAAGAATATGCACAACTTTCCACTTTGAATGCAATTTATGGATGTATAGACTTCATCTTTGAATATATTGAACAAAAATTCATATGTAACAAGTTATATTGACTGTTTTGAATGCAATTAGTGAGGAAAATAGAGTTCACCTATTGATTATATAGAACTAATATACCTAAAGAATATGGACAATTTTCCACTTTGAATGCAATGTATGTGTATATTTTAGTTTATTTTTGCATATATTAATCTCAAATTCATATATAATGTGTTATATTTCCTATTTTGAATGCAATTAGTGAGGAAAATACAGTTCACATGTTGATTGTATGGACCTAATATACCTAAAGAATATGCACAATTTTCCACTTTGAATGCATTTTATTTGTGTATTTGAGTTCATTGTTGAATATATTGAACTAAATTTCATATGTACTAATTTATATTCACTGTTTTGAATGGTATTAGTGAGGAGAATAGAGTTCACCTATTAATTATATAGACCTAATATACCTAATGAATATGCCAGTTTTCCACTTTGAAAGCAATGTATGGGTATATTTGAGTTCATTTGTGCATATATGGACCTAAAATTCATATATAATGTGTTATATTTACTATTTTGAATGCAATTAATGAGGAAAATACAGTTCACATGTTGATTGTATGGACCTAATATACCTAAAGAATATGCACAATTTTCCACTTTGAAAGCAATGTATGGGTATATTTGAGTTCATTTTTGCATATATTGACCTAAAATTAATAAATAATGTGATATATTTACTATTGGAATGCAATTGCTGAGGAAAATACAGTTCACATGTTGATTGTATGGACCTAATATACCTAAAGAATATGCACAATTTTCCACTATGAATGCATTTTATGGGTGTATTTGAGTTCATTTTTGAATATATTGAACTAAATTGCATATGTAATAATTTATATTCACTGTTTTGAATGCTATTAGTGAGGAGAATAGAGTTCACCTATTAATTATATAGACCTAATATACCTAAAGAATATGCACAATTTTCCACTTTGAAAGCAATGTATGGGTATATTTGAGTTCATTTTTGCATATATGGACCTAAAATTCATATATACTGTGTTATATTTACTATTTTGAATGCAATAACTGAGGAAAATACAGTTCACATGTTGATTGTATGGACCTAATATACCTAAAGAATATGCACACTTTTTTACTTTGAATGCAATTTATGGGTGTATTTGAGTTCATTTTTGAATATATTGAACTAAAATTCAAATGTAATATGTTATATTCACTGTTTTAAATGCAAATATTGAGGAAAATAGAGTCTACCTGTTGATTATATTGACATAATATACCTAAAGAAGATGCAAAATGTTCCAATTTGAATGCAGTTCATTGGTATATTTCAGTTTATTTTAGAATATATTGAACTAAAATTCATATGTTATAAGTTATATTCACTGTTTTGAATGCAATTAGTGAGGAAAATAGAGTTCATCTATTGATAGACCTAATATACCTAAAGAATATGCACAATTTTCCACTTTGAATGCAATGTATGTGTATATTTGAGTTCATTTTGGCATATATTGACCTAAAATTCATACATAATTTAATATATTTACTATTTGAATGCAATTACTGAGGAAAATACAGTTCACCTATTGATAATATAGACCTAATATACCTAATGAATATGCACAATTTTCCACTTTGAAAGCAATGTATGGGTATATTTGAGTTCATTTTTGCATATATGGACCTAAATTTCATATATAATGTGCTCTATTTACTAATATGCAAAATTGTCCACTTTGAATGCAGTTCATTGGAATATTTGAGTTTATTTTTGAATATATTGAACTAAAATACATCTATAATGTGTTATATTTACTATTTTGAATGCAATTAGTGAGGAAAATAGAGTTCACCTGTTGATCATATTGACCATATATACCTATAGAGTATGCCAAATTTCCTATTTTGAATGCAGTTCATTGGTATATTTGAGTTTATTTTGCTCAATTTCCCATTTTGAATGCAATATTTTGGGTAAAATTGAGTCCATTTATGAATATATTGACCTTAAAAACGTATATAATAGGTTATGTTTACTATTTTGAATGCAATTAGTTGGGAAAGTAGAGTTCACCTGTTGATTATATTGACCTAATATACTTATCGAGTATGCTCAATTTCCCAGTTTGAATGCAATTTATTGGTTAACACATAGAAACACACAGAGGAAGGCAATATATCATTATCTGATACATGCAATGATTAATAAACACAAATACACGTATAAAGCCTGTATTCAGGATAGATCAACGCATAATATTAAGTGTTTCAATGCGTCAATATATAAACTTTGTTTGAACCTCAGAGGTAAAACAGAGAGAATACGTAACTAAAAGGAACGCCACATACACAAGACAGTGCCTCCCCAAGGTAAGGTTATATTACAATGTCTGAGCTAAACACTATTTTATGTCTGAGCGAAACGAAAATCAAGACAAAAATAAGCGAAAAGACAACTTGACATAGCAATGTGCTCAAAGACAAACAAGATGCATACGAGTCGAAGTGACAGTTACATTTATAAATCTATTTCTATCATTTGTAAATGTACCAAACTACATAGGTATGTAGATATTATATCACTAGTAGATTTGCACAGCTCTATACCACTTATACCACCATTACCTGAATATTTTCCTACTGACAATTGGAATATAGATCTTAATATTCGTGAATAGTATTTTTTGCACTGAGAAGGTTGTCACTAGTATAAATATTGGCAACTATGATAGGATTAGCAATCTTATCGAACAACGATTTGCTGAATTAAGTATACCATTGGTTTTCAGTGATAATATAAGTACTACAGTACAACCTCTTTTCAATAAAGTCATGTTTTGAGAAACACGAAAATTCGGCCAATGGCGCTACCGGGATTCGACCAAGACCACTTAAATAATAAGACCACATCAAAATATTAAGAACACAATTAGCAAGTCCATTTATGCTGTTTGATGTTTATCTAACCTCAATATTAAGACCACCTCAATAAGAATTCCAATTTGTAAGGACCCCAAGGGTGGTCTTATTATTGAGGTTCTACCGTACTTCGATCTGGTTAAGTTCTAATTTGTCAACTTATTTTCTTTTCTAATTAAAATGAAATTTTAATTTCTTTGATGAACAACAACATTTTTAAAACTAAGATTTGTATCTTTCAAAATGCGAGATCACTAATATCATGTGTTGCTCTAAGTAACCGTATATTTACTATGTTTAAATATCTCACACTCATCGTCCTACCATGGGGCTTGACCAGACAAGGTATAGATAGTTCCCTCATCTACAATATGTTCCTCCCTTGTTCTTAATCATCATTCATTTTGATAGGCACCTATCTAAGATGCTGTGGGATTTACAACCCTTTCTGTAAGTGATGTCATTTCAAGGAAACGCAACATGTGATGTCACTATTTGCAAGCAGGAAACAATCTTTACTCCAAACGGTCACTTCGTTTTTGTAATGCAATATGGGGCAAAAATTGGTTACTGTCAGTACGTGGTGACGTCACATGTGACGTTTTCTCGTACAGCGGCGCTCATATAAAATGTTATGTCCCAATATATAAACCGCTTGATATTGAACGCAAACTCGAACGTTCGTGTCAAATTTGCTCATACCACAATGTACACTAAGGTCCGGTTTCTATTTTCGCATTCGCTTGTTCAGATATTTGCCAAAAGTGAAAATAGTAGGGATCGATTCCATTTATCCGTTCCGCATAATCATTGCGGGATTTATTCAGGGATGCCAATCATTTGCGGACATATACACGCAAAGACAAGATGCCAAAAAGCAAATTTGCGCATGTATAAATACAAAAATACGTAGAAATGGAAACTCTCCTACCACAGTATGGATGCGAATATAAAAACGGATACGGGTGCGCGTTTGCGCGAAAATAGAACCCGCGCTTAGCGGTTCTAAAATACTAAGTCGCGTACGCTTACTTTATGGACAGCCCTTGTAATGAATAAACAAGTAAACCGCTAACTTATTTTCCAAGTTTCATGACTGGGTTACCAGATAGTACTCCCGCCTTACATAGGGGTTGTTAAGCTCGTGCCGGTTCAAATAAACCAAGGAGGAATTTGTACTCTCGGATCGGGATTCAAACTTTTTATCTCTCGGACACTATGCAGAACTGTTGAGTTATGTAACTTTATTTCCTTAATTGTAATTCATACGTTTTGGATGAAACTATGCATACAATACGGATCTAGTATTTCTATATTTGTATAAGCGCCACATTACATGAAATTAGCTTCACGAAACAACGACCAGTTGACATTACCAGACTATGTCTTCTTCGGTTCAAACTTTATACGAGAACAGCTATCGTGCAAAATATTATGCCCATGTGCAGTCAAATCAAAACGCATGTCTCGTCAAGCTTTCGACTAAATTGATAATCAGTTGGAACTCTTTAGCAACGCATTATATTTACCAAATAAAAGCTCATACAATCATTAACCCTGACAATTAATAAATAGTACTGGAAAAACAGCACAAATTCATTCTGACTCCAAAAAACTTCCATAAACTGGTATAACTTCATTTGACGACTTAACACTATGTCACATTCGTACAATAAATACGACAACGTTTCCGTCGACGTGAACAAGCAAACATGCAAATGAACTTCGTTATTTTAGCCAGAATGGTATTCCTGACCAGATATATTACGAATAACAAGCATCGTCACTCATGTGAAAATACAAATATAAGTTTTGGTTTTATTTACTCCATATGGTCACTTCGTTTTCATATTGCAATGCACGGCAAATATTGCTTACTGTCGGTATAAAATGACGTCACATGTCAAACTTGAATAAATACTCAATATTGATTACACCGAAGAAGTCACTAAAATCTTAGTCCACAACTTATCCACAAATGAAAATTCTAAAACATTTCACATTCGTTATGTCTTGATGAATTATGACAAATATCACGGGTATCTCAGTAGCAATGCGCAAATGTGTCGGTTTGTCAAGTAGTATACTTTTTGAACGAGTGTAACATGAAAATTACGGTCGTGGTTTTTAGCTTTCTGGGTTGTATAACGACTCTGAAACAATTATGTCACATACATCAATCATTTATTTATATACGATGGCAGCAATTGTGCGTCCGTAGGACGGTAAAGCGTTAAAACAAATACTTTTGGTCGTCACGTGGTTTAAGAAGGTTTACACGTTAACAAATTAAAATAGTCAAACATTATTTTGGCTATTTTATAGGTTTTATAGGTAGTATGGTATTGTACGCATGTGACATGTTATTATATTTGTTTTCCGCTATTGATTTGGTATTATTCTTATCAATATATTACGCATTTCATCACATAAGTATTGGTATCTTTAAAAACCTATATTTCATGTGTTATTGAGTCCGTATTTATACATCGATAATTGATATCAATTTTTATTTATGATTCTGTATTTGTTGCCAATGACAAATATTAAACCTAGTTTAGATATTCACACTGCTGTTTCCACATTGTGCGCATGCGCGCAACATTCAATTAATATAATGCATAGCAACACATAACAATGGAAAGCAACATCTTGCGTTTACTATTCTCTATACACACACCAATTATTTCCTTATTTTGATCACTCAACCTTACATAAATTAAAGTTATAGTTTTCAATTCGTTTAACCTCAAATCCTGTTTTTATTAAATAAACGTTTGCAAAGAATTAGTAGACACTATTGGTTTATATGAGCTTTAACTATAATTGGTACATATACAAACATATTTATAATATAATCGTAATCACAACAAGGTGACCGAGAATAAAACACAAGCATGGGACGTGAAAGTTAGAACATGCAAAACAAACGGATTAGTTACAATGAATAAATTACTTTGAAAAGGTAGTAGATTATTCAATGCCATCTGTAAGCCATGCCTTCTGGTAAGACACAACACCCTCCTTCACGACAAGTTCCCTAGTTACATATCAACAAGACCTCATCTTTAATACACCAGTGACAATCTAAAACATGTCAAGAATATATCGTGATGATATATCATGTTCATTGCGTATTCATTTTTACAATTTAAGTGTCTTCTTAAAAAGTGGTTTTCTGTTTTACCTATATGAGACATTTATTTAAAGGTATTTTCGCGACTTTGATGTGCAAATTCCATAGAATTGCAACGACACCATGTTCGGAAATTCTGGACCGTTATATTTAATTTTAAAATGCTGGCATCAATTTGCCACTAGGTCAAAAATACAAACATTTTAAATATACATACCTACGTATACATACATATACAACGTATTTACCGCAAAAAATGAATGTTTAGCATCTCTCGTGGTATCACAGGAAGCTAATTCACCAGTACAATCATGTATAATAGCTGTAATATATAACAACTAGACAGTTTCAGGCATGACTTTACAACGTACACAAATAGTCTCCTTCTTTAGGAAATGTGAAACTTCAAGGTGCTTTTCTTTTTAATTATATATATATATATATATACGAGACCTATATTCAAAGGTCTCCATCACCGTCCCACGTGGTGGAGTGGTTAAGGTATCCGCTATGGGAGCGGGAAGTCAAAGGTTCGAATCCCGCTAGGGGTCCGTTCTGATATGGCCGGTTGGTGAGACGCCAGCTAGTTAAATAATGGTAACCGTTTGCCTACCTGCCTGGTGCCTGGCATTAAAGGATAGGAATCGGGAAATAAATGTGTATCTAAAGTCAGAAATGGCATGCCCTATAAATAGAGATGACACTATAAGGTTTTTACGCGACATTGATGTGCGATTTTCATAGAATTGCAACGACACAATGTTTGCAAATTCTAAACCGTAATATTTAACTTTAAAATGCAGGCATCATTTTACCACCTCATCCAAAATTTCAAGTGTTTTATTTATACATACATCTACTTACCTATTTCTCTCCCTAGATCAATGCAACGTTTCCATTGCCACTGTAATTATCACAAAGGATGTTGATGCACCTTTAAGGGTATTACAGTAAGCAAATTTAACCATATAATAATGCATAATACAGTCTGACCTCGTTTATTCGACAACCTTCAATCCAAAAACTTGGTATCATCAGAAATAAATATCAGGTCCTAATGTTTTTCTTAGACACGTCAAATTGAAATGGGATTTTCGAAGACATGTATTATTCGAAATAAAATTCGGACCCGATTAATTCGAATGAACAAGGTCCGACTGTAGCTGCGATTTAAAACTACATATATCACAACTTGACAGAAGCAGACCTGACTTTACAACGTACAAAAATAGTTGTTTTTCTAATTGTGTGTCTACAAAACATGTGTTAATTAAAAGACGGTTACCATGGTTACTAGGTTTAAGGTTTTAATATATTTCATAATAATGCAAAATACAAGCAAATAGTTACAATGTTTAACATTCATATAAAATTCGCTATATAAGGAAGGAACACTTGTATCTCAGAAAGAAACGGAGGCAATATTTTGTTTTTTGTTTATGAATTCTCGAATGAATAAACATGACAGTTGTAAAGTCAAGACGCTTTAAATAATGTTCACAGTGACCGGATCATGCAGGACGTGAAATGTAATTTAGAGCAGACAGAAACGGTTAATTGTAGAATGATAATTATAACAGACTCACCGATCTGATGTTTGAATCCAAGAATACGAATTAAAATCAAATATGAAGTTTTACACTTTTAAATAACAACACTTTTCACAAAATTGACACTTAACAACACATTTTCACAAGCACACTTTTAACACATTTTAACACTTTAGAGCACAAATTTCCAAACGAACTTTCTTCCGTAGGCGTTGCCATATTGCACATGCTGCTTTAAGGTTCCTACATGGTAGATTAACTTTCTCTGAAATAACACATTTTATATCATAAAAAGCCGGCCGGCAAACTTGATTGGTACAGTAAAACCTCACTTAAAGACCACCTAAATATTAAGACCACCATTTAAGTCCATTTTCAATGTTTTACTCTTTATTCAACCTCGATATTAAGACCACCTCAATAAGAATACCAGTTTTCGAGGGTCATAATAGCGGTCTTGGTATTGAGATTTTACTGTAGAAGGCTAGACTGTCATCCGGCAGATCTGGGTTCATTTCCCGGGTTGGGCAGGCTATGTTTGTAAATTGCTTGAAATATAGTACGTTAATACAGTTTGATAATTAATTCCAGGAAAATGTAAGCGGTTCAAAAGTTTTGATGACGATTCCTGACATACAGATGGACGGACGGACAGACAACCCGAGCAAAACGATATGTTCCCCATTATTGTCATAATGTCAATGACGCCGCAAATGTGTACAATAATACCCACAATTCCAATTAGTAGTTTTTTAGTTCCAGCAGTTCATCTATGCAAATTGGCATTACCTTGATGACCGCTGCCTCTATGTACAAGAAATGTGTTCCGTTATAAATCCCAATCGGTCATTGACCTTACGCATTTTCCTGGAATTAATTACCACCTGACAGTAACTTGCCCTTCCGCAAGCAGATGGCAAGTACGACATGAATCAGAGGTGGAAGAAAAACGATCGTAGCCAAATGTCATGGAAGGTCATAACATATTCCGTCCGGTTGTCGAACCCGGACGTCCCAGGTGACTATTCAGCGCTGAGCGCAGACTAAGCCAACCGGGCGGGGTATATTCGTTTAAAACCTTTAATTTTATGACAACTTATGTTTTATAGTTATACCCGATAGCTTAGTCATATGCAGATTACCGGGAGGTAGGAGTAAAATTGTTCGAATTTCAATGCATAAATTTACAACAACAGCAATTAATTAAATAAAATGGTAAGCATCAAAACAGAAGACGGGAAGCAAGAACGGCGACAGGAGCAATAACAGCAGTGACAGCATGTAATTAACATTTTACGAATTATTCTGCCGTTTGAGACAAGCTTTCAATTTTGTTTGATAAGTAACTGATATTTCAAATCATTGGAAGTTATCATTTAGTCCTACCAGCCAGGTGGTAATCGGGTTTATGCTAAGCCCCAGTCACACCGGGCCTGCGACCAGGTTACGACCTAGCTGCGATCGAAATAAAATGTAATCGCAGTGAAATAGTAGAAAGAGCGCGCGACTGGTCGCAGAGGTCGTGGGTGGTCGCCAAAGTAAAAATATGGTGCAGCAAGGTCGATGGTCATGTTCAAAACTGACGAGAGATTCCAAATTGTAAGAGTTCGCATACAGGCCTTATATAATCGTACCACCAGTCGTGCATGATCGTGGGTCAATTAGTCGCATGATTGATCGTGCTACCGGTCCTGCCACCTGACGAGTGTTGGTGCCACCTATCGATTGCCCTTAAGACTGGTGGTAGGCATCGTACGATCGGTGGTGCGCGTGGTCGTGCGATTACTAACGATTTGATATGGAAATTAGGTAATCGTGCGACCTCTGGTTGCAATCGATCAATCGAGCAGTCGCATGTCGCCACGATTGATCGTACGATCGGTCGCGGATCGCCAACACAAGTCGCACGATTACCTAAGATTAATCTGGCTCAAATCGTTGGTGATCGCACGACCACGCGCACAACCGATCGTATGATGACCTACCACCAGTCTTAAGAGCAATCGTATTATGCGATCGCAAACATCGCCGTTTGGTCGTACCTTGGCTAAATTGCCACCAATCGCACGATCGAGACAACGAACGATCCAGTGTGACTGAGACATTACTCCTTGGTTTTTTGAAATTATTCACTTGTTTGATGGTTGTATGTTCAAGCTTGATACGCTCCTGCATACTTACATTTGTCGCTATTTAACCAAACAGTGCACGAAATGTGCGCGTATCTCTGTGTATACCATATAAGGAATGACTGTGTGCTGATGTAAAAGTAACTCGAGGTCACATGTACTTCTAGCCCACACGCCCGCCATTTTACAACACGTGACCACAAGGTCATAAGTATAGAACGGAGAAGAAAGTTGTGTTTACTTTAAATTCGAACAATACGTGTTTAGTTTAATTTCAATAATCAATTAAAATTAAAAAACAAAATGCCATGTACTCATCTAATTACTCACATACAAATATTCAACATATCACCTAGGTAACAAGGAAAAAACATATCAAACTGATCAAGACGAGAACAATATATAGATACGTCAGAACTACTGACGTTTAATGTAACATAGTAAGTCAACTTTCAAGTACACTTTGTTTGTTACTCACCGGAAGAGGATATGTCCAATGTATCATTTGCACTGTTGTTCCGATGATAACAGTAACCAACTATTGCCATTTAGCGCTCGTTGAACGTATTGCCACAGTACTTTATATTCCCAAATATTCACCACGTAAACTGCACTACAGTCGAAGTATTGATGAACAATAATATATATTACCTCTGAACGCGTTTTATTATTATATCCGCAATAATAAAGTGTCATTCTATATATATTTCAACAATATTTGTTAAATATGCTAGTTTACAAGCCAAATCCAGAGCCATTGGGCAAGACGAATTCGGCCCTGCGTTCACTACGGCTATAAGCCCTATCGTTTTGTAACGTTTTGCAATTTGGTTCCCGTGTGCAGCCAATGTGATACGGTGGGCAAGGGATACAATACAAAACGTTCGCCACTGTTAGCCGTAACTGAACGCAGGGCGGTGCGTCTCCGTGTACTACACCGTATACACATAACGCATTGTACAAACATTCAGACAAGATTCACAAGATACTAGTGATGGTCGCTTTGATTTCCATATATGGTATTAGATTTTACACAGAAGAATCACAATTAAATTTGTAAAGTTTAAAGTATTTACACCACCCCTGTTTGTAAAGCTATTGACGAAAGTCGCAAAATCAGACATGAAATCTGATCTGTGATTTTCCGTATTACATAGACGTTACGCTTCCTGTTAGTAACATGTTCAAACCTTGTAATGGCGTTGTGTTCTCGATGCATCTAATAAATTATAAATACCATGTTCGATACATCAAAAGAACACTATAATAAAGCGATAATAGCAAACAGAACATGACGTTATAACCCGTTTAGTTAGCGCAGTCCATAGAACACTAGATTGTCTATATTGGTACGTACCCTGTACCCCGGGTTAGGAGTATGTTGTATGTGACAATTTGACCCAAACTCATTACATTCAGTCCTGCACCTCTGAATTATCCGTGGAATTTGCTAATTTAGTTATCAGTGAATGTGCATGTAAGTACTGGTTAGTAACCTTAGAAACCTCGTACTACAAACTGCAATATAATTGAACAATATTGAACGAAGCATGATGTGGTCACTATGGATTGATTCTTGCAGAGTCCACAAACATCATCATACCGCTATAATATCGAATGAATTTTGCGCTCAAATTAATAAGAAACATCAGACATATTAAATTTTCAGTTTCTTAATTTTCTACTTGATATATTCGTATCTAATTGCAATATCCTACACATAATACAAGTGGAGTACTTTAAGTATATAATTAAATAATCGTATATATTGTATTACCGTTAAATCCATAGACCGTCCGGTCAAAAACTCAGCGCCTATCCGTAGAGTGTTTTGGGTTATACAGTTTGTTTATTAATGATATGTGGTTCTACATGTTGCTGGACTGAATGCATTGTTCATGATACGAAGTTGAGTGCAACGTTGCGTTTTGCCTTATTCTACGAAAGACATTTTAATTTAATGAATTCACGAGTTTAAATTCATGAATTCACAACTTCACGATCGTGAATTCTTGAAATTGAACTCTTGAATTCATGACGTTGAATTTGACAATTCTTGAAGACGAAATGTCACCATCAGGCCTTCGTAAGATTGTCTGTGTTACACGTGTACAAATGTATATATCAAGTATTATTCCAAGATGAACATATTGCTCCCCTTCCTCAATCTCATGGTTTCCAATGTACACTTTTCTATAATATAAATCATAATATTTCAGTATTTCATTAACCACATTGTGGAACATTCGAGCCAGTCTGATGTAAGTCTAGTGCCCTGCAGTATCGGAAACCAGTCTGGTGAAAGTCTAGTTCCCTGCAGTATCGGGAACCAGTCTGATGTAAGTCTAGTGCCCTGCAGTATCGGAAACCAGTCTGGTGTAAGTCTAGTGCCCTGCAGTATCGGGAACCAGTCTGATGTAAGTCTAGTGCCCTGCAGCATCGGAAACCAGTCTGATGTAAGTCTAGTGTCCTGCAGTATCGGAAACCAGTCTGATGTAAGTCTAGTGCCCTGCAGTATCGGAAACCAGTCTGATGTAAGTCTAGTGCCCTGCAGTATCGGGAACCAGTCTGATGTAAGTCTAGTGCCCTGCAGTATCGGAAACCAGTCTGGTGAAAGTCTAGTTCCCTGCAGTATCGGAAACCAGTCTGATGTAAAATGATTGCTTACATTTACATTACACTTTACATCGTTACATTGCGTACAAACTACGAATTATTATGTCGGTTGTTGTGAAGCTATACATTAACCCATTATACCACACTCGGCCAAATGTTTGATGTACATCAGGAAACAATTGTTATGTTGTTTTGTTATTAAGCTCAGTAGTTAGAGCTATAGACTTTCATCCCGGAGATCCGGATTCGATTCCGGGGCTAGGCAGTCATGTCCTTCCGTGACATTGGGTTGCGGTCATTTATCATCAACCTCAGATCATATAGGGACATTGTCAGTTGCTTGCGGAAGAGCAAAGTAGTACTGTTTGGTCTTGCATTTTGTGATGTTGTACTTTCTAATTTTTCCTCATAGACGAATATATAATACATCTTGTTAATCTATTGCTTTCGTTTCGTAGTAGATAAACATATTCGACGGTATTACTTGAAACATCTCACCTACCTTCTTACATACTTCATGGTACGAAATATCATATTTCTAAAATTGTCAAATGATTTTGTTTTGTCGATATGACACAATAGTTTGTATTGTACATTCGATTTTATTGAAATAAACGATTAAAACAATAACAAAATAATGCCCAATTGCATGTCAGTGCATATGTGATGAACTACTTAGCTGGAAGGAACGAAGTGTAATATCAGCAATATGATTATAATAAATAACAGTTCACTTTAAGATGTGTATTAAAATAATATGTTGTTTGTTGCAACGTTGTTTCTTTACGCATTCATAAGCCATGAGAGTGTCATTAGGTGAATCATGTGAGGTTAGTATTACCATCACAGCATTATGAGCCACTTCAGTCATATTTTAGCTGTATACGAGTATATAGCTGTGTATTTAACTGTCTATTCAGTAACATTGTAGTATACATGAAACGTATTCATGGCTAGAATAGACTGGTTTCTTTTTAATACAAATTAAGTTTGCTTATTTAAAAAAGTACTATATAACTTATAGTGTTTGGTACCACGTTTCATATTATATCATAAAAATGTAGTTCTAATCTCATTTGATGTAATTTTGAACGGTTGTGAGTATTATATGGCAGAAAATATTACTCTCTGTGATGAAAACTATTCACATTGAGCTAAAATATGAAGTTTGTTACATCAACATTTATTGTATAACTGTATGTTAATGCACAGTTTATGAATCTTAACAGAATCATTATTAACGTAGAGCAATCTTTCAAATGTGTCTGTCTAATTACTTTAATTATGAAGACAAACCTGTATGGTGTTAGGTAATTAGAAAAAGTTGCATTCAAAGACTTTCCCTGGTACACCATAGTAACATTATATGTTATTATCTCTTCCGCAGGCAACAAATGTACAAGGTACAAAATCCAATACAATTCCCAAAAAACCAAACAGTTGAGTACATTCTTAAAATGGATCAGTATGCATGTGTGTAAGACACTGAATCCGGAAATTTAATTTATTCACATTACACTATTGTCAAGTCATCACAAGCGTTGTAGCAGCAATATCAATATTGTTATTGGTAATAAAGTGAAGCCATCATAAAAATAAAACAAAATGTGTTATGCTGCTTCAAGTCCATGATATTTCCCCGTACTTCGTCCAAAGTGTAGTTAACCTTAATGAGTTTCATATAAGTTCAATTTACACGTAATGTCGCTGTAGGCAATCCATAGACCCGGCTTCGAATCCCGGTAGCGCCATTGACCGAATTTTCGAATGATTTAATTTTATCATCTATGCACATTGTATATATAATGTTTTTAATATATACTGAGTACATTTCAATACGGACAATATTTAACCAATTATACTTTATTAAAATTCATTACTTTCGAAACTAGCTTTAGTATACACATTCGTCTTGCTTAATGCCATATAATCTGTGTGCGTATAATGTTGTACAGCATAGTACAATATGACTGAAATGTACGATGACTTTCGGAAATATTGACTAAAATGGAAGGTATGTTTAAAGCCTAAGGAATAAAGTGTGATTATAAAACGATAAAAATGTACACGTGCATTAATTGGCAGATGTTACACGGCTTATGCTTATAATTATGCTATTGTTGTTTCTTGAAATGATACTTTTAATATTATTGTATGGTGTATTTAAACTGTCGAAGACATACATGTCACATTGTACGTTGTCAGGTTCCACTTTGACACAGTTTACGGACAAAATATGCTGCAAAATACTTACTTATTGTGATGTCAAGTTACACGTGCACCTGCTGTTGTTCATTTATGTGCATTATAGTAACAGTGGTAATTGGTATAACTTCATATTTGGTTGCCATGACAACACATTTTAAACTTCTAACAACTTGTCTAACCCTCTCAAAATATTACAAGCGTCACATTTACGATCTTCAAGTTTTATATGTGTATACCTCCCAGTCTCGATTTTGATCAGTGCTACACCACAGCGAAATTTACAAAAAAGCAGAACGGTGACGCAAAGGTAAAATAATTTTACAATACTTTTTCTTGACAATTCATTTTTAAACAAACAATAAGTACGAAGTCTATTGTGGCCGCGCCCCGATACACTATCATTACGATAAGTGTCACTGACCAGTCATTAATTAATAATGCCATGTTGAACCGTAATTTTCACACATACGAATATGTCACACGTGTGACATATTCGTACGAATTCCTCACACGTGTGTGACAAATTCGTACGAATATGTCACAAGTAGCTGTTGTAAAATTCTCGTACCCCCTTTTTTCACCACCTCTTAGTACCAACGAAATTTTCACAGTTCGTTTATCGCTCGTTTATTAATTTTAGCTACCAGCCGCTGTATTGTCGTTTGTTTCTTTATTTGTGCTTTTGGGTTTATCAAGTTTTCAACAATATTCATATTTATAGCCCTATAAACGAAGTTTTTGGGGGTATATATACGACAGACCGGTGGTGACATTTTGAATTCAATATTTCATGATTTTCCCATTCATAATTTCACGATTTCAACTTCACGAATTCACGATATCAACTTCACGATTTCATCTTATAAAACGAATTCACTATTTCTTGTTTTCACGATTTTAAATTCACGATTTCAACTTCACGAATCAACTTCATATAAATCGTGAAATTATGAAGGTGAAATCGTGAAGGTGAAATCGTTGAAATCGTGAAATATTGAAAAGAAGAAATCGTGAATTCGTAAAATTTGAAGACACTCGGGCCACAAATATTGGCTGAACGATTCGACTTTGACGTATGACAAAGTAAATTGATTTGACCTTCATAACATTGTGACCTTGACCTTAGATTACTGGTAAATCTAGTCATCATGCGAATTATGAAAACTCTGTGACAAAACAACTCTACGTTTTGAGTGTCACCTTTGCAATATACATAAATGAATGGAGTATTATACGAAAGACCGTTGGGGACACTTCGAGTTCAATAATCCACGATTTCAAATTCACGAATTCACGATTTCAACTTCAAGAAATCACGGTTCACGAATTTAACTCCACGAATTCATGACTTTAACATCATGAATTATGATTTCGTGAAGTTGAAATCGTGAAATCTTGGAATATTATTGAACTTGAAATGTCACCACCCGTCTTTCGTAGTATTGCCATGCAATACAAAGTCCCCTACCGGCTAATATAATCATCTGAAAATGTACTATTTGAGTTCAGATGTCAATGTCGGGTACCATGGTCTCATATTTTAACCATAGCACATGGGTTTTGAATGTTGTCGCAATGAGGTTAAAATTTTATCCAAATTACATGGAAATTCTTTTAGTGGTAGGACATATGGAACGGAAACGAAACTTCAATGCTCAAACCCAGTAAACATTGACGTTGGGTGGACGTTGTGCCAACTAAGGACCCCAACATTAAAATAACGTTGGATTATAGTTGGATTTGAAAGTGTTTTAGATGTCATATCTCAACGTCGGGGTACGGCCATAATCAAATCAATTTTTTTTTATATCCAACGCGAGTCTAATACAATTCAAACCAAAATGACAATTTTATGATATTTCAACGTTGAAAAAACAGTTCGGTTTGATTTATAATCAAATTCCAATATCTTAAATTATCAAGTAACTCTAGCTTTATATTCACATGCTACTTGGACAGATATTAGTGTTAATACATTTTAAATGTAGTACATTTAAACATTATCGTACGAGTTAAGAGAATGTTGACATATATTGTATATGTATTTCACGGGACGTAATAAAACAATATGAACACGTTTACGTCGTGTCTGAGCTAAATCGAACGTTGATATAACGTCGGACCTCTATTCCTAGCACACCGGATAGGCATTTCCGGTGAAGTCAGCCGTGTTGGAAAACTCTATCTGGCACCCCATGCTAGATGAGTAATAGTAATTATTGGCTAATCATTTTGGTTAACTTTTACCAAACCAAAGAATTAACCAGTTTTATAAAATTGGCTGCTGTCCTTGAATGGTGACCTTGACCTTGAACTAATGCGCCTGGAACATTGGTTCTGCATTTCGTCTTGATTCGTTTGAGGAAAATCCTGCAAAGGGTTTAGGACTTGTTGGGGGCAGACACACAAACCTGTTACCTTTAACGGTGACCATGACATTCGGTCGGCGAGGCTGAAAAATGAGATCTGCGTGTTGTCCGGATGAGGTGAACATTTACCCAGTAGGGAACTAAAATCCGGTTATCATCTTAGAAGTTATGAGTCAACACAAACGGCACCATCACTACACGTTACATAAAGAAAATGTCCAAACGTGCATTGTGACCCTGCCGTTGAGCCATGGACCTGGGTCTTGCACGCCACACATTGTCTTGATGTGGTTAACTGTTGTGGTAAGTTAAATCGGTCTATGCATCATGAAGTAATTGACCGGACATGAACTGCGACGGACAGACGGACGGAATCGAGCAATCCTATAGTCACAAAAGCAAAAATGATCGTATATTCATTGAGAACAATCATAATTTGCGTCAAACAGATATTAAGATGTTTAATGTTAAAGGATTACATGTTTATGACCCCATGTGACCTTGACCTTTGACCAAATAACCCCTTAAAGCAACATGGAACTTCTACTACACATATGAAGTATCAGTGTCGAAAGGTTATCAAAATATTGAGTGCTAAAGAATTTCACATGTTTACCCCCTGTGACCTTGACCTTTGGTCCAATGACCCAAAATTGTACCTGGGTCATTTACTCGATATGTTCTAGCATCCTGTAAAATATGAGGGCTATATCGGACATAGCAAAAACAATATGACCCCTGATCTATCTAAGTGGCATAGACTGTTTTTTGGAATGTGTGACGTATTCGTATGAACAATATTTTTACAGATGTTTTTCTTTTTTTTGACATGTGACGTATACGTTTTTGCTTTGAGGGGGGGTAGAGGTACACAACTGAATTTTCACAAATGTGTGACATATTCGTACGTATTTGTCACACACGTGTGAGGAATTCGTACGAATATGTCACACGTGTGACATATTCGTATGTGTGAAAATTACGGTTCAACAATGCCATGTGTTTGCACTAGACTATCAACACATGAATGTACAGGAATAGAGACTTCAATATTGCAAAACTGATTCAAGTTACAGGCAGATATTGGTCTTTTAACTTTATACATCCAATGTTTACATGCTGAAGTAGCTTTAGCATACGCCCAGCGTGCAATACGTTTGTTTATTCTGCTAGACACCATATTAGACAGACGGGTCTAAAACCTTGAAATAGCTTTCCATTGTCGAACTATTGGAGGTTGCCAGGCCATTTCACCTATGACTGCGGCATTGGGAGTATATTTCCCAACCCCTAAAAAGTATCGCATGTTGTACGGTGTTAATGCAAGACCAAGATTTACTACCACATATTGCTGACCCATAATATATAACAGGCCAAACCAAAGAGTTCGGTGATGCTTTAAAGACTCTGGCATGGAATGGAACAGAGTAGAACTTCAATTTGAAAGAAAGACTGAAATGCCGGTTGATATTTTATAAGTCGAAACTTGAGACGTTGAACTAACGCGCATACTTTATCGGCGCAGCCGTACTAACATGGTTTTGCTATTTGTATAGCAGTGTTGTGTAAACCAATTAAATATTACGTTAACCACTAAACAAACTTCTCTTAAACTGAACAACGTGTGTAACCTTGACTCGGATTGGTTAACATTTCGATAAGGGGTACGTAACTTTAAGGAAATCCACTGAATTACGGTGAATTTACAAAAAAACATTTTGGATCTGGAGTGACCAGCAATCGTAACATGATCGTACATCTCGGCAATTGTTTATATTGCACAACAAATCTTAGCCTTCAAATTGCGCCGACCATCTTTTTCCCCAAGATATTTCTTGTTTAATTGTAAGGCGGAATGATTACTTGACGTTGAGAATATATTATCTTAAGTTTATAAGTTTTAGTAAAGTATTTAATTCGCTGTGTGTTACATTTGCACTGCCCTTAGAAAAGTTCAGGCCATTTTGGTTGTATATAACTAAATTCGCCATGCCTTGCTACTAACAAGCAAATGAGTTGCACAATAAATAACTGCGAATATGTTAAAACGCAAACAATCGTGAGTATAAAAAATAAATTCAATGAAAATGTTATCTGCTGTACAGCACCTATGCATTTCTTCACTACATATAAAATTCACTGAAAGGCGGTTATAAACATTAGACCACAGATTTGTGAGAATGTGTAGTAGAACGTACGGTGGCACAGAGGTGACATCCGCAACACTTTATTTATATTGTGGCCACAAGTTACTTAGTTGTTGAAATTTAATTACCTTGATGAGTTGAACATCTTCATCTAATGACAGTTCAGTATGTTTGCATTTTGCGGTAGTGTAGACATTGTTTTACATTACAAGACAATGATGTGATATGTACGTTTTCTCTTGAAGATATGATTTCAAAATAAAAATAAACATTTTCAATGTTTGAAAACTACCAGTTACTCAAATGATTTACAATACTTGATAGGTTTGAGGAAACCCCATTAGTCCATTGTCAAATACTACAGGGGTCATGAATTAAACAAAGAACCTATGAAACCACAGTCAATATAATTTTATAACAACTAAATCACATCGTTTTCTATTTATATACAATGGAAACTCCCTAATCCGGAAACTCTCCAGCCCGGAAACTTCATGTAACTGGACAATTTTCCGTATAATGACTGAGAATTGAGAGAAGGCATAATATTTGTGTCTCTATGAATATAGACCACTAGACGTTATCATCTGTTTTGATGGAAACAAGGTTAGACCGGATACGAGGTGTACTTATCAATATTCGAACGAACGAGCGTTCGTAAGATACAAAATGTTCGTAATAATTGGCTTACGAAAATACTCACTACCGTTTTATCAACGCGGCCGTAAGTATGACAGTTTTCTTACGAATACGAATGTTCCTGCTCACAGTAAATCAGTACACGCTCTTCAGAGGGGAGGTCAAAAGAGACGTATCTTGCGGGTGTCAGGACACTTCGGACCACGGGCATTACGGACCATATTTAGGGACAATACGGGCCTAGCATTTAAAAAAATGACCTTCAATAATGTTTACCTTTAACGAATGCAGAAACTGATTATTATCTGATCATTATTCGTTATTTTATGGTAAATTCGAGATTAGATCGAGACATGTATTCGAATATCAACCAACATTTAACACAGCATGTATTTTGCGCTCTGGAAAACTTCCTTGTATAAAAGGAGCCCAAAATTATGAATTGAAGACGTTTTAGCCATTGTAGCAATAACACTGAATGAAGCCCATTCAAATATTGTTGCGTTAAGATGAGACAGATACATCTTTAACACAGCATAATGTTTGCATATCACGCCAACAAATAGGTTGGTCTCCTATAATAAATTTGAAAAATAATGAATTTTCAAGATTGCATTATTTATAAAAAGGGATTTCCTTATGACTCGTCAAAGTCGAAAGAAAGAGCGCATGCAGGCATTATATTGTGTTGCGTTTATGCAAACATATTCTAGCGAACTTATTCAAAATACTGAAAAGAATTCCTTATCAGTTTTAGTTTGAATGGAAATTCTTTATACGACAGATAAAATGAATTCAAAGCTTATAACATGTAAAATGCAATTATATTCACAAGTAGATTGAAACGTTTGCATTGAAATAAAATTCATTTAATATGTAATATAAGTCGACTTGAGTTAACCTTAATAAGTTAAATCATGATTTTATATATTTATAACAAATTGTTAAAATGAACTAAATAGAACATTCATCTACATTTAAAATTCACATTTTTTTTAATCACAAAGAAGCCTTTTCCAGACCGCTGTTATTCTCCCAATGCCTTCACTATACTACCACGACATTTTGAAGTTTTAATAATCCTAACCGATATTTAGACATGCAATTGTTTTCTTCATCAAAAACATTTCAAGTTCTCATTGTGCCTTTTTTTTTTAAATCTCTACAACCTTACATTTTAAAGTTTAATTCTTGTCATTTAGTAAAATAACTTTAAATCGGCAGGGCATATATATTCATGTAAAAAACTAGGCAAACTAACTTCTTAGAGAAAGACGAGAAAACTTTGGTGGACAGCTGCTTAAAAGTACTGGGACAACGTAACAGAACACTTAACAGTATTCAATACGATATGCCGGCAGATATGCCAGCCTTATATTTCTTAAAACAGCATGATTGATCAGGTTTGCCATTGCAGGTCTGATTACTAAGATGCGAATGTTTACCCAACAGGGGCTGGTCATAAGAGGTTCGAACTTAAATATGAAGTGGTGTGGCGCTTGATGAGGTGCTCGAACCAGTTGGCTGTATCATCCCCACACCGCTGCTCTCCTCCCACTTACGTCACTATACTGCTGCTACCTTCATGTAAATACAGGTGGATGTTCACCCAGCGTGGGGCTCGACCCCACCCAACTCTCGTAAGGTTTCGTCACACTCTACTACACAGCTTCAGAAACTAGTACATGTATATTGAGTGGTATTCTAGCTCAGAAGAATAAAAACTTACTTAAATAATTTATTATTTTCTTGAGTTTTAACTGGAAGATTTAATTTATTGAGGATTTAATACTGTATTTTGCAGTCAAATGTTACTGATGATGTCATTCAGCTGGTGATGTTAATGATGCAGACTATTGTTAAAGAAAATGCGAAGTGCTGCTTAAAGTCACAACCACAGTAATTCTAATGATTTAGAAAAGTTCATATAATAAATATGAACAATCAAACAAACTATTAAATTGCCAAATGATAATAAATTACCTGTCTTAAATCACTATATATTCATCCAGTTCATGTCTTAACTGTTTAAAAGTAGGCTTAGCAGTAATCAAATAACAATTTTCAATTTAAAAGGTTGTATGAAATTGTTGATCAAGTGATCTCCTTTGGTCTCGGTCAATTCCTATGCGTTCATCGTGCTCAGTTGGTAAAACGCTAGACTGTCACCCAGCAGATCCGGGTTCGATACCCGACCTAGGCAGATAATATGTTCTTGAGAAGTTACCTGTTGCTGGCGAAAGAGCAAATTAGTACAGATTGATAATTAATTCCAGGAAAACTGGTTAGGTGAACTGGCCGCCGGAAACATGCGCCTCACCTGGTGTTTGAACCTACGACCTCTAGATTGGTAGCTCTACCGACTGAGTGGGCTTCAATACAGTTCAACTCTCGATTAAAATAGTACAAAAATCCCACCTCATATGTACTCGTACATAGACGTTGAATTACGTAATCAAGCTTCAATACAAAAAGTTTAATGTAGACAAAAGTTTACCGACAGGTTCTCGTTTAATTAAATGGCGTAATACATACAGGATAATACACGACTGAGCGGGACCGGGCCGTGATAATCGGCCTGCAGGCAGCATAACGGCTCGGGGCTATAGCCGATTGTCACGGTGAAGTTATGAAAATTAAACATATCTCTATCTGTCTTAATTTTCATTTATTTTCGATTGCAAAACAAGTTCTTACAACTCGGGTAATCCATCTCGGGACGCACTGCATGGCTTTCGAAGTTCCCGGTTCAAAATCCTTTTGTGTCTTATTGCTATTTTTAAATTTAGCAAAGCACATATCCAGCACTTTGGTGGGAAGTTTCTCAAACACCCGTATCTCGTCCTCACTATCCAGCTATTCTTTGAATCCTATAGCGTTTCTTTCTATTTCTTTTTGGTGTTTACATTCTTTTTGCTTTCTACAACTGACACGTTCATTTCTTCCTTCAATCATACTGTCAAAATCTTAAATTATGTCGGCCAGAGATTGCAGTGTTTTCTCTAAAGCGGCCATTGTGGTCAATGTTTGACGTCCCAGATAGCCGTTGACGTCGTTCACGTCAATTCCACGGGTTAGGGTTGGTCCGGCAAGGGGTATAATCCCAGAAAATACTGTACAAATTTGTCCATATTTTTATAAAGGTATGTATTTTATACTAATTTCGGAATACCCGCAACGTAAACTGCGTCAACAGCCTTCCACCTGGAGTTCCTAGAAGAGTATATTATCACCAAAGACGAATCTGTATTAGAACATATATATACACATACAAGGTGTAACAATCCGTGGCGTATTTCTCTTTTGGTTCTAAAAGATATTAGGGGAGTATGTGGGCAATTCGGCAACCCTTGGGCTCTTTCGGCAAGTCTATCCCTGTAGTCATTTATTTTGGAGTAATCAGACAGCCAAATACGCATGAGCTCTCTAATGTATTCGCCTCTTTTGAGGCCTTCAAGTTTCTCATCAAGTTCAGTGTTGGTGTATTATGATATACACACATTTTAGGGGAGTTAACCTTGGTACATGTACTGTTGACTGAAGGAAAGCATAGAAAGTAAAACATTAAAATCCCGACACACCCCTTTTAACATGCACATTAATTTATTCATCATTCAAATAAACATGTCCATTACATCCTAAAATTTTGTTACGAGTAAAATGTTATCGCGTGCCAGGAATCAAACCCGAGACCACCCCAGAATAATATCCGTTAAAATTCTGGGTTGCTCTACCAACTAAGCTACCTGACAGCATAATCTCTACTTTAATACCTACAATTATAAAATTACATGTATATTACATAATATAGAGTTTTATCGTCAAACATTGTTGCTTGTTAAATTGTCCGAAAGGAAAATAAGAGACTCTACCAGAATGTAAAGCTAGTATCAATATAATGCTATGCCAGTCCTCTATATCCGACAAAAAAACAAGTTGCTAAGGCAATAATGCTGTCGCAAAAATGCTGTAAATCACAAAAACACCTTTCTCTAGCCGCCCCTGCATTGATTTTTCCTTTAGTGAATCGGCCAGAAAAATAGTTCCAAAGATATTCTCAAAATAAAAAAACGACAACTTGCATCGATTATAAAACCAAATTTAATGTCGACATATGTTGAAACTGCTCACAAAACAAACAACGGCTCACAAAACAAACACATCAATGATTTTACAATGTTTTAAGAAAAAAACATTGAAAATACAGGCACATATAGTGTGCGCAATGTGAATTATGTAACCCCACGAAATAAGGCGATTGTGTAGTAATCTCAACACGTACAACCAAGTTAGTACTGATATACCGTAACATTCGTTACTCTTCAGAGTCGTTATTCTGTTCCAATTGGGCGAAACAGTTGGTTGGTCTCGTACCCTCCGCTGTGGAATAATGTGTTTGGAAACATTGTTAGATCTTTCTAGAGTTGGCGGTATTCTTCCTGACGTCAAAAACTGGTATCCAATTGTTTCAGCGATAGATATGTTGATTTTATACGTTCATGTTCCTCCGATTATATGATTTCAGAATTGACTAAGTGACGTCACGGCCTAATGGCGGCACGACGATCTGTGCCATCAAGGTATGGATCGAACGCAGACTCTTTTGATCAAACAAAGATTTTTACTGTCCAGGAATTGACTCGTTCATGCAAGCACGTGGTCATCTCGAAATGGTTGGAATTCGGATATACTCCTATTGATGACGCTGTTTGACTTTTGACAATCACAAACTGCTACAAATTTGTTGTAGTCCGATACGAGGCCGTGGGTATACATGGAACTTGTTTGTATGTGTATGTATATATGCAACTTAGTTTATATTAGTATGTATATATTGTAACAAGTTTGTATGTGTATGTATATATGTAACGTAGTTTGTGCGTATACAAGTGATTTGTTTGTAATTGTATGTATATATGTAACTTGTTTGTATTTGTATGTATATATGTAAATTAGTTTGTATATTTACTAGTAATTTGTTTGTTTTTATATTTGCACGTATATATGTAGCGTGTATGTATTTTGTGTATATATGTAACTTAGATGTATGTGTAGGTGTATAAGTGTCTTGCTTGTATTGGTAGATATATATGTTACTTGTTTGTATTGGTAGATATGCATGTTACTTGCTTGTATTGGTAGATATGCATGTTACTTGCTTGTATTGGTAGATATATATGTTACTTGTTTGTATTGGTAGATATATATGTTACTTGTTTGTATTGGTAGGTATACTTGTTGCTTGTTTGTATTGGTAGGTATACATGTTGCTTGTTTGTATTGGTAGGTATACATGTTGCTTGTTTGTATTGGTAGATATACGTGTTATTTGTTTGTATTTGCAGATATACAAGTAGCTTGGGAGCTATGCTTTGATAGGTACTCAGATCTGTTTGACGATTATATGTGTTACAGTATCAATGCTTTCAAATATGAAACAAGAGGTAGAGCAATGGCAGGTATTGCTGTATTAATTCACAACTCACTCAACAGATATGTAGTTCACTTGCAATCAAATTGCAAATTTAGTGTATTTTTTAAATTTGATAAATCATTGTTTAACACTGTAAAAGATATTGTAATATGTTTTACTTATCTGCCCCCAGAGAATTCACCAGCTTATAAACATGAGATGTATAAAGTTATTGCGCTCTTAGAGCATTACATGTATGAGTTAGATGTTAACTTTTCACACGTAGATTTTATCATAATGGGTGACTTAAATGCTCGAACCAGTAACTGCAATGATACTATTAGTAATTGTTTAAACATACCAGAACTGTCTGAGTATGATGATATCATGTTTAATGCGGTTTCATTAAGAACATCTTGTGATTTTATTCTTAATAGATCAGGAGAAAAGCTTTTAGATTTTTGCAAAACGTATGCCTTATCTATTGTTAACGGACGTTGTGGTCGAGATAAAGACATAGGCCACCTAACATTTATCGGTCATAACGGAAGCAGCGTTATAGATTATGATTGTAACAAACTCAGTTTTTGATATAGTATCAGATTTCAATGTTGGAGAAAGAACGGATTCGAGCCACCTTCCTATTGAAGCTTCGCTATTGTGTAATCGGTCCTTAAATTGTGTCGAAAATACGTATTCGGTTAGAAATACACAAAATAACAATTATGTTTTCAATTTCAACGATGCATCAGTAGAATATCTTAGACAAACTATATCTGGTATACTTGATCATAATAGACTGCAAGAATTAACGAGTTATATAAAGAATCCAAACAACGAAATTAACGACATTTAAAATCAGTTATGGAGGTGATAAATTACTCTAAATTTTGTGTTATGAAATCAAAACGGAACAAGATGACAAATAATCAACCAAAATGGTTCGACAGCGAGTGTTATTCATTGAAAAAACGTAAAGTTAGAAATCTACGGAAGTATAGAAAATCGAGATCTAGCGCAAATCTCGAGCAATTTATGTGCGCTAAAATCACTTTAAATGTATTTGTGAAGAAAAGAAACGAGCGTATTACTGCAGACAACTCGATGATTTAATTAATAGCGCGAGTAATCCTAGATCATTTTGGAAGAAACTAAAACAATTCACGTCGCCAACAAGCGTAAACAATAATATTTCTATAGACGCATGGAAATTACACTTCGAAAGCCTTTTTCAAGGAACCAGTGAAACAGAAACTAACTTGATACTCGATGACGAGGAAGATATACCCGAGGTGGAGGATGGAATTTTCAATAGTGAAATTACCGAGGAGGAAATTATTTTGAGTATTCGTGCTATGGACTCTTCTAAGTCACCGGGTCAAGACGGAATTCCACCACGTTTCTTCAAATACACTTATGACTTATTAATGCCATTAATAGTGAATCTATTTAATATACTTTTTGACAATGGCGAATTTCCTGATGCATGGAGTAGTGCTATAATAATTCCACTTCACAAGAAAGGTGACCGTAATACCCCATCTAATTATCGTGGAATTTCACTATTAGATATTCTGGGAAAAATTTACACAAGTGTGATAAACAGACGACTATCATTTTACGCACATATATATGACAAGATCGACGAATCACAGTCTGGATTCAGATCAAATTATTCTACAGTTGATAATGCGTTCGTTCTTCAATCTCTCATTTCTAAGTTACTATCAAAAAAGAGAGGAAAAATGTATGTTGCATTCATTGATTTTAAGACGGCATTTGATTCAGTCCACCGTGATAAATTATGGTCAGTTTTATACAAAGCTGAATTACGAGGGAAACTTTTAAGTGTTATTGTTGGAATGTATAAACATGTTAAATCCTGTGTGCGCGCGAACGTGCAATAGCAATAGTGATGAACAATGATGAAAATATAAAAGGTATACAGGTTATGCCAAATGAACTATCAATATGGTTGCTCATGTTTGCTGATGATGTTGCTTTAATTGCGGATACGGTGAACGGACTTCAATACCAATTGCGTGTTCTACATCAATACTGTGAAACAAGTTATATGAAAGTTAATACATCAAAAACAAAAGTCATGGTTTTCAAAAAGGTTGGTAAATTAGCTCGTCTGAACAATTCTTTTATAGTGATCAGAAATTAGAAATTGTCAATGTATTTACGTATGTCGGAGTAACGTTTACCTCGAGTTTGTCATTAAACATTATGTCTAGCGAGCTTGCATTGAAAGCTAAACGAACACTATTTTCCATGTTGTCATCATTATACCAGTATGGCCAACTACCTTATCACGTATTTTTCAAATTGTTTGATACCAAAATATTACCTGTTGTTTTATATGGGGCTGAAATATGGGGCTTTCAGTCTAGAGAAAATAGTGAAATTGTACTTCGTTTAGCATGTAAACGATTTGTGTGTGTTAACAAATCTTCCTTAAATGCTGCAGTACTTGCGGATTGTGGACGTTATCCGATATGTATAGAGTCAGCTAGACGTTGTATTAAATATTGGTTCAAAATTCTAAAAATGCTAAATACAAGATATGTTAGGAAATGTTACAATATGTTAGTAAGTACGTCGTGCACCAAGTATTTTAACTGGGCAAATGAAATTGAGTATCTTCTATGTAGCAATGGTTTTGGTTATGTCTGGTTAAACCAAGGGGTACAAAATGAAAACTTATTTCTTGAGTCATTTACTCTAAGACTGAAAGATAAATACCTCCAAGGCTGGTATAATACTTTAGAATCTTCAGCGTCTTATAAAGTATACAAAAACATTAAAGCTGACTATGGAAGGGAATCATATCTTTCAATACTAAATGTTAGAATATTTAGACATAGCTATGCTCAGTTTAGAACGGGCTTACCTCACCTAGAAATTGTTAGAAAAAGATACCATAATGCTATACAAGAAAATTGCAACTGTAGAGTGTGTTCAATGAACGTTTTGGAGGATGAATTACATTTTCTTTTAGTTAGCCCCGTTTATGTTGACTTACGTAGTTTATACATCCCAAAGAAATATTTTGTTAATACGTCATGTCATAAGCTACATACATTGCTATCAAGCAGAAATGAGAGCCTTATTAAAAATGTGGCTTTTTATATTCACTTTGCTTCATTGCGTAAAAAGATGATACTGCAATTATAATTAAAAACTGTTTTGTCTCTACTATACTTACCTGTAGTAGATACGATTGTAAAGCTCATACTATATGGACTGTTATTATGTTTATGTTATCAAAATGTTTATATGTACATTGCAATTGTACAATTATGTTATACTCATTGCATCTACAACCTTTGTTCTTGTCACACTACTTACCTGTGTACGCACAATTGAAAAATAACATATAAATTGTAATATATTATGTTATGGGCTAGAGGCCTAAGTCATCAATAAACTTATTGTATTGTATTGTATTGGTAAGTATACTTGTAACTTTTTGTATTTGTAAATATACATGTATATTGTTTTGGTAGATATACGTGTTTCTTGTTTGTATTTGTTAATATACATGTAGCTTGTATTGGTAGGTATACGTGCTAATTGTTTGTATTTGTAAATATATACATGTAGCTTGGATTGGTAGGTATACATGTTACTTGTTCGTATTTGTAAATATACATGTAGCTTGTATTGGTAGGCATACATGTTACTTGTTTGTATTTGTAAATATACATGTAGCTTGTATTTTTAGGTATGCATACATGTTACTTGTTTGTATTTGTAAATATACACGTAGCTTGTATTGGTATGTATACATGTAACTTGTTTGTTTTGGTAAATATACATGTAGCTTTTTTGTATTGGTAAGTGTACATAATACTTGTTTTTATTTGTAGATTCACATGTAGCTTGTTTGTTATTGTACCTATACATGTATCTGTAATTTGTTTTCGTTTGTAGGTGTACAAATGACTTGATTGTATTTGTAGATATACGTGTACTTATTTGTATTGGTGTGTATATATCATATTATTGATGTATAGGCTGATGGCATGAATCGTCTAAATATAGAATTGAATTGAATTGATTGGTGCCTATACATCGACCGATGAAATATATATTAACCTGTGTTGTTCTACTTGTAGTATACATACTACGTGCATATTCTTAATATTTAACGCGTAGAAAGCCGAAGATAAAGAAAGACATGTTTGTCAAGAGGAAAATGTTAATTTTAGTCATTTTCGAAAAAAGATGGGAATCATAGTTCAGTCCCCACATGAAAAGTCGCGAAGCGGACCCCCTTTGCCTCCCCCGTCTCCTATGCCTAATGCTGTTCATATTTGCATAATCTTGTTCTTCTATAATATATGTTCATGTGTTTGCAATACCGCTATTCAACAGTTTGCGTTCATAAGATCATCACATGTTAATTTTGTACACTCACTTTACATAATTGTTACCTCTGTTAATATGACTTCGACTTTAGACGTATTTATGTTGTGATGTATTTATGATTATATCGTTATACTTTAACTGTTACTATTATTAATCAATTTAATTTGTTTCAAATTATTACATTACCTGAATTGTTGGTACTATCAAAGTGTACATGAAGTCCGTTAAATCAGATTAATTGCACAATGCCTAATAAGAAACACACGGATACAAAGGTAATGAACAAATCTACCTCATGAAGTTCCTAGACCATCTCGAAATAAGGACCACCTCCTTAATAAGTCTCTAAATAATCACACCTCCTCCACGGCTCAGTTCGCCGTACTCAGAACAAACTCAGTAGTCCTATGATCGAGGTTTCACTGTATTTAGACGGAAGGGAGACCACTCGTGAGGGCATATTCAATTATCATCGTTCTGTTGACAACGGACTGGATTGACCAATCAACGTCAAGAGATACCCGTGGGAATAATTCCATTTACTATGAGTCATAGTTGTGTTTATACCACTGTCGTGAACACTTGACGCGGACTTTCCATGCCAGGAGCATTGTATTCGGGATCCGTAAAAACTACAGTTTTACGCAAAACGTTTACGTTATTTTGGCATTGTATCAATGGGTTTCCGAACTGTGTATATAATTAGCTCTTGTAGTATAGCGATTTAGTTAGATTTATAAGTCCATGCTTTACCATTCTGAAATAATTTATTTTCAATCTCTTGAATCTACATTTAATGAAAGACAACGAATGTACGAGATGGGCAGAAATGAAAACAGGAATATATATTGCAGTGACAAAATGTCCAACGGTGTTCGGTGCACTAAATTATCGTTTGCACATTTTTTTTTTACTTAACACAAATCAAATCAAAGCACTGAAATAACTTTGAACACATCGAGGCAACCAACTTTTTTACATTGAAAGTGATATCCCTTAACGCTCAGTCTAGGAACGAAGATCTAAGTGCATGTTTATTCGATCACGAATAGAAGGCATTTATTAAAACGTTTGGTTAACCTTTACTATCACATATTTTCGCGACATTACAAATGGTTTTTTTGGGGAAATGCAAGTCTTTGCAAGGTTATGCGGAATATTATTGGCCTTGAAACGACCTCGAGAAAGTTTAAACGATTCTTATTGGTGAGACTTGGGCTAATGTTTTCAAAAACATTCTGCGCGATTCGGTGAACAACTTCGCATGTTGGGAATTAATTGCTGAAATAATTTCCTCCGTTGGAAAACATTGATAATTTGAAACCATGTTTATCCATTGCAGAACAAACTTTACTTTATTATGTTTCGACAATGTCCGTATTTGTTTATTGTTTTGTGTTTGCGTCTTCCATGTTACATATATTCATTACATGATGGTTGTTTTTGGGTTATGATAGTAATACCTATCGAAGGCTCTTTGAGTTGTCGTCTACTTGATTATCTATATGTTACACAATTTAAACAATAAGGCTCGGCTTTTAATGACCATGTTCGCTGATGTTGCGACATTCGGTCAAATGTTTTTATTTGTTTGTTTGTCCTCTTTTATTTTCCTAGTTATTCCTTATGGCCTGCTTGGCCATTTTTTGCGCCTCTGTCCCCTAACGTATGTACCCTTTAACTTCATCAAGTATGTTTTATGGAGTGTTGTTTTCCTGGAGGTCTGTGTGGGAAGGCACTGTCGAATGTATGTGGCGTTGCCTGTAGCAGCTTATTTCTTCTCTTTTATCGGGTATGTTCGGCTGATTAACGACAGTAGCTTGCGCACTCGTCATAGAAATCTGGCTTTTCGGTTTTAAAGTTATAAGAATTCATACATCACTTTAAATCGACATTCTCATTTGTTGTTTATATAAGTAAGTCAATTTTCATTTTTGACAAAGAAAGTGTATGAAAATGTCAAGGACTTATTATACACATGTGAGTAACAAACAGCTGATATAATGCCTCGGTCACAAATCACCCGTCCGCCGGCCGATGCGTCCGATCTCTAGGCATCGGACGGACTGCACACGTCGGAGCCGGTCGCCGTCCGATGAGTGGCACTGAAGCTTGGACAAAAGGGCATCTGCCGATGATCGGCCGGCAATCGGACAGTTCGGGAAAACTTTTGGGTGGAGCATCGGGTTATTAATCGGACGGCGGCCGGCCGATCATCGGCCGGGTATCGCCCGGGTATCGTCCGAGCGCCGCAAGGATGCCGGAAAATTTAAATGAATCGTACGATGTCCGGACGGCAATCTGGTGGGCATCGGCCGGGCGCCGGCCGCACTCCGCGAGGTGACGGTTGTGCGCCGACTGGAAAATGGTATATAAATAATATATAAATCCCACAGTCTTTCATTCGCAGACAGGATTTTACCAGTGATCGATTCATGTACCGGCAGCAGAGAATAGCGAGGCTGAGGGAGAGGTTCTGGCCGTGAAACGACTTTCCTTCTCGGCATCTTGACTGGAAATGAGAAGCTGAAGATGCAGGGCGGGACCTACCTACCCACGTGATCTGCAAAGAACTGGTCGGAGTCCTTCGGTCTCTGGGCGGACACCTGACGGGCACCGTCCGGCGTCCGTCAGTCATCGGACGGAGGCCGTCCGGCGATCGGACGGTCGCCGGCCGATTTAAATGTCGCTTAGCCACACCTTGATTTTTCTCGGCGCATGTACAAAGGCCCCGATGTCGAGCGATCACCGAGCGATCTCCGTGCGATGATCGTCCGATCTTGATCCGATCTCAGCACGATTTCTTCCCGGGCCCGACGTCGGGTAAAATTTTAAGTGAGACTTAAAATTAGTCCGGCCGCCGCCCGACGCTCCAAAATGTCCCGATGTCCGTGCGATTATCGGCCGGCCGCCGGCCCTATGAGCGAAAAAATACGTCGGCCAATCATCGGACGGCGGCCGGATTGGATTTGTGACCGAGGTATAAGTCATGGATTCACTAATATAGGAACAAGCAAGACACAAAATGAGTTTTCACCATCCAGTGTTTATGTAGGTGTGGGGACAGCAATTTCAATGATTGGTTTTCGCTGACCTATTTTGTTATTTGGGAGATAGAGAATGTGTAAATGAAATCACGAGAAAACCGTGGAATAACATAATATTTGTATTTAATTGGTTATATCACTGGATGACGACTGACAGTTTAGGGCGCATGGAAAGTAAGCGTGTACATCCAGGCGTACATTTATATCATACCACCGTCGATTGAAATGGTTACTTATAAATTATATGAATGTCCTTAATATTTTCTGTATTTCATTACAGGCAGTTTCAAAATCCACGTAGACCAAGCGTTAAATGAAATGATATAATTGTTCGATTATAGATTGATGTGTTTTATTTTTATTCCAAATTTTGTTTGCATTTTTTTCGTTAATATTTATTTTATTATATTTTATCTGACTGTAATAAAGTCATTTATATACTGTTTTGTGTATTTATATATTCGCGCGAAAAGCTTGCTAAGCAAAATCTACAAAATAATGAGTTAAAAAATGCAGGGACTCGAACCCACGCCCATAAAAAGTGACACGAAGTGTACAATATGAAGCTTAGCCAACTGCGCTACGGATGCAGTTAAAACAATATTTGGATTATTTCATTGACGGCGGCCTTCAGGCCGTCGTCTATTTGAATAATTTTTAATCTAGGTACATGGAGTTGCATAATCGAAATGGGAGAAGCCATTGGTATTATGCTTTTTTAAATTGTTCTTACAAAACGTGATTCTAATTATACAGATAAAAAAAGTGTACTAATTGATAATAAAAAAATGTCAAAATATTTAAAATGTATTTTTACCGTTAATAAAAAGCTTTAAAAAATGTTTTACGTATGCTTATAAGAATTTACAACAGCTAGTCACGAAAACGGTTAGGCATCGTGTATTACATAGCTTCGTTTCACAACTACGCTCAATTCATCATCAAAGTTCAGGAAATGGTTCCTAATGCTGTGCACGCAAATTGAAATTGTACTTATAAAAAAGCAAATTGTTAAACAAAAAATGTTAATCCATATTAATAAGTTCATGAATGCAGTTTATAATGTACAAATATAAATACAGTGACCAAACTATGCAATATACATTGCCTTAACTTGACCCATATAAGTTATGTACTGATGGTAATATGTAAACAAAATTCAGCCAATGAAAATTGTCGTTGAAAACGTCATAGCATTTGTTGTTCAAATAACGCATTGGCAGTAAAACGGATTCAGTACATTCGAGATCAAATGCTGATGGTTGAACTGAACTTTTAATTACGTTGTTTTGACATTTTTAGTGGATATTTTTCCCTTTTGATATCCCAATAGTTCTTTTAGATCTGTAAAACTAGAAGTTATAATCATGTATATTTTTAGATCCGTTTCGTTCTATCTACGTTTCGTGTATGTGTCACAGGGGGTCACAGAGGGGTCACAAGTGGTGTCACAAGTGATCACACGTGGTTGCCGTGTGGGTGTCAGGTATTGTACTCTGACGTTGCTCTGTATATAATAATACACCACTACAGCCTGTGTACGTGAGTTCTCACCGCATTCATGTATTGTCAAGACAATATAAACTGTAAATATATTACAACAATATATTTAATAAGCAAATTAGCATTTAATTTCAAAGAATCGACACAATCGATGCGTAGACACCAATTGTAACACAAGTTCTAATTCAAAGCAATAATACATGTACAAAAGTTTAATATAAAATAAATATCACCATGCAAAATGGCGACAATGACAATGACGGACAATTACAGACTATAATGAAAAACACGGAATAAACATACAAATATTAGTTTTACTTATTATTTAAACATATCAAATTCTTAACCCTAGTATAATAAGTGAATTGTCATGATAATTACCTGTAAATATATTACAACAATATATTTAATAAGCAAATTAGCATTTAATTTCAAAGAATCGACACAATCGATGCGTAGACACCAATTGTAACACAAGTTCTAATTGATGCCCCGACATCGGTTGGTCATTCTCCGTGGGCGATTACCATGACAAAAGAATTATATGGTCACGTGCGCAAGGTGTTAGAAAGAGTGTGTAATTAAAAGTAGTGAACGTGGCCTACGTGACATGGTCTTACAGTCAAGACTGTACTAGATGAACACTAACTACAACTACACTAATAACTACAACTAGCGATCGTAAAAGTATGTAAAAGGTAGGTACAGGGTGGGTGTAAAACTCGAACCCGATACATATTAAAATTCAACCTGTGACATATTTCCTCCCTGCGGGAAATGTCGTCCTCGACATTACAATAATGAGCAAGTAGAAATAAATTCACGCGAATACTTATAAATAAAACGAAACAGAAATATTGCAGTAAACTGTATGATTTTAATCAAATAAGATACAATAAACAAGACATTGAATTTCATAATAACATCATACAATGAAAATGAACATGAACAAGCTCTTGTCTTTAATCTTGTATCACTCCAGTCCCAGTTTGGCGTCATCGATTCGTCTCTGTATCCAATCTCTAAAACAAAACTGCAATTATCCAACATAAAGTAATACAAAATAATAATTGCAATAACATATAACTATATGCCATAAAGTAATAATTGTACCAATGTAATATAACATGGAATACAATATAAAAAACAACTAATATCACTACGATATATCTTAAATACATGTAGTATAGATATAACTTTTACACCTGTAATATCATAAATATGATATGTTCAATCGCGGTAAATTCCTACCCGATAACAAACTCACCTGTCCTCATCCATGATGGTTGGCGACGTTGTCTTACTCCAGGTTCACCAGGACGACGCCGATGAGGTGGTCTATACGCTGCTACACGACCTGAATCTGATGTGTCAGATGACGACAAACAGCTACTCGTTGATGTCTCGTCTGCTGACATGTTTGATGCTGACGATAAACGTTGGTCTAAGGGCTCCGCACATGGCACATAAGACCTTGTCGGTACAGGTAACGAAACGAATGGCAGCAACATGTTCCTATGCAGGGTCCTTTGTTTGCCTTCGCCGTCAATTCTGCGAACAACGAAGACTGGTATATCCGCACTGGGCTGTTGCTCCACAACGTAAACTAATTCCTGCCAAACGTCTGCCAGCTTGTGCTTTCCCTTTAAGCCTACGTTTCGGACCAAGACCCGATCACCTGGCAGAAGTTTAGCCTCTCTGACCTTTCGGTCATAGTAGTGTTTTGACCGACGACCACTACGGACAGCATTTTCATTTGCATTTTTGTATGCCTTTTTGATGTGGTCCTCTAGCTGTCGCATGTAATCTGATGGCGAAACACCGCCTACAGTCTGATCGACAAGTCCAAGAAAAGCATCTATTGCCAATCTTGGATTGCGACCAAACATAAGGTAGTATGGCGAATAACCAGTACTCTCATGACGAGTGACATTGTAGGCGTGTACCAAGGCGGGAACTGCAGCTTTCCAGTTGCTCTTCTTGTCATTTTCCAGGGTCCCGAGCATCTGTAATAGGGTCTGATTAAAACGCTCGGTTTGACCATTCCCTTGTGGATGGTATGGAGTTGTTCGAGAGCGTTTAATCCCGGCAATTCTGCATAGTCGCTGAATAACCCGGGAAAGAAAATTCTGACCCTGGTCACTGTGCAATTTCTCGGGAAACCCGTAATGCACAAAGAAGTTGTCAAAGAGCACTTTAGCTGTCGTTCTAGCTGTTTGATTCTTGGTAGGTATTGCTTGGGCATAGCGAGTGAAATGGTCAGTGATAACAAGCACATTCTCAAATCCACCTTTAGATGCCTCCAACGACAGGTAATCAATACACACTAGCTCCATTGGTGCGGAAGACTCGATACTGACCATTCCTGTCGCGAAGCGTGGTGAAGTCTTTCGACGAATGCACCTGTCACACCGACCAATCCAAGTAGCTATGTCAGCGTCCATACCTGGCCAGTAGAAGCGCTCTTTGAAAAGACTGATTGTCCTATCCCGGCCTTGGTGACCCATGTCACTGTGCAGAGCCTTAAATACCGTATCTCTGGCTATTCGCGGTAGAACAATCTGCTTGACACGTGTCTCGTTGATTGTTGCCCAATTGACGAGAACATCATCTATAACTTCTAGATGTTTCCAGGCCCTCATATACCGCTTCACTTCAATGGGCAGTGCTCCTAGCTCACGTTTAGAATGAGGACGGACTCCGGCATTAACAAGGTCTCGAACACGAGAAATAACTGTATCGGTGATTTGACCGGAAGTCCAATCTTTTGACTTGAGTGCGTTGGCTTTAAGTAAGCTGTCTGGTATTTCCGATTCCACAACTTCATTAACACAAGTATTAGAACCACTTTCAAATGGTGCTTGTACTGTGTGCTGAGAAAGTAAAGCCCGTACGACCTCTCCGTCGACATGCTCTGTCTCGGTGACTTCTACTTTACTATGTTGACGTGAAAGAGCGTCGGCATCAATGTTGGTTTTACCACTACGATAGCCGATGGTAAAATCGTAGTTGGCAAGCGTCGCTTCCCATCGATGGCCACAAGCATCCAGTTTAGCCGACGTCTTAATATATGTTAACGGGTTGTTGTCAGTAAGCACATCGAACTTAGCTCCATACAAGTAATCATGGAACTTCTCCGTTACGGCCCATTTTAGTGCAAGAAATTCCAGTTTACTTGCATGGTAGTTCCGTTCAGCTGGCTTAAGACTCCTGCTTGCGTATGCTATCACACGGTCCATTCCGTCCTGCTCCTGGTATAAGACTGCACCTAGTCCGCTTAGAGAGGCATCAGTATGTAGCTTGAAAGGCTTGGTATAGTCAGCATAGGCTAGAACTGGTGCTGAGGTGAGCTTCTCGATAACTGTTGAGAAAGCTTCTTGCTGACTATTACCCCAGACAAATGCAATCTTGCTTGACTTCTTATCTTTAGACAGACCAACCAGTAGGTCATTGAGAGGTCGCACAACACCGGCAAACTTCGGTACAAATTTGCGGTAGTAACCGGCAAATCCTAAAAATCTCCTGACCTCTGTAACATTCTTGGGAACAGGCCAATTCCTAACAGCGTCAACTTTTGCAGGGTCAGTCATGATACCGTCTTTGGAGACAACGTGTCCCAAATAGTTGGTCTCTCCTTTTAAGAATTCACACTTCGAAGCTTTTAATTTTAAGTTGTGATTCTTAAGGCGTTCAAATACTGCTTCTAGTCTGGTAAGATGTTGCTCGAAAGTCTCAGAATAAATAATGATGTCGTCAAGGTAGATTAGACATTCTTTGAGATTCAAATCTCCCATGCAACGCTCCATTAGACGCTGGAAGGTAGCTGGTGCGTTACATAGGCCGAAAGGCATCCGGTTACACTCAAAGAAGCCTAAACTACCGACCTGAAACGCTGTTTTCTCCTTGTCCTTTTCACTCATTTCCACCTGCCAATATCCTGCTTTTAGGTCCAGTTTGCTAAAGTATTTGGCTCCTACCAGAAGATGAAGGGTGTCGTCTATCTTGGGAATAGCGTAAGCGTCCTTATGGGTACGACTATTTAATTTCCGGTAGTCTACACAGAAGCGAATTGACCCGTCCTTTTTCCTAACGATTACGACATTCGAAGAGAATGGACTACTAGATGGCTGTATCGCACCCATAGTAATCATTTCGTGTAAATGCTCTCTCACTTCATTGATTAAGGCTGGTGGCACCCTTCTGTAAGGATCCTTGAATGGTCTTTCTTCAGTCAACTTAATCTCATGTTTGACAAGGTCAGTTCTGCCAAGATCAAGAGATCCTTGAGAAAAGACATCTTTCCATTTACAGAACAGGGTTTCAAGCTCATCTTTTTGATCTTTTGGTAAATGTCCCAAATTAATCCTCAAGTTGTTCAGAAATGTCTCGTTACTATCCCTGTCCGACGGTTCCTTATCTTCAGGTATGACTTCCTGTTGTTCTTCCTCTGGCTTCCAAGATCTTAACACTTTGGCGTCTTGTAGTTCGCATAAGATGGTCTTTGGTTTGATCAGGATGGTCTTGGCTGACATATTGAATAGTCTGACTGGAACTCTGGCCGTTGAACCTTGCTGATCTATCTTCACAATCCGTGGACAGACACCTATTCTGTTTGGCGCTTCTGCAGACGGTTCAGTTATTACAGACTCAGATTCAATAGACTTGCGAACCATGCCTGAAAGAGTAGTAGTGGCAAATGGTGGCAGTTCTATATCTCTGACGTTGGTCGACTTAACAACCCCTAGTGGCTGTGTACTAGTCACCGACATCAGGGCCGTTCTCCATTCAGGTGGTAACCTATCTTCTTCCATATCTGACAAAAATCTTATGACGTTCGTACCCACGACGACAGGAACACTGAGACTGTACTCAGTGTTTGGAACCACTAGTACTGGAACTGTGTACACGTCTTGGCTGATCCTCGGAACTTCAATGTCAGCCTCAATGTAACCAATATATGGTATAACATTACCTCCTGCTCCGGTGATAAATAGATCGCCAAGCGATTCACAAGGATGTAAATGTGGCTTTCGTTCCATAGCGTTATAAAAACCTTCACTGATAGTAGTGATCATCGACCCACTATCTATCAGTGCAGTGGTTAAACGTGCATTGATAACGATCTCAGACTCATTAGCCGCTCCTATAAGTCTGTCAAACAGTTTCTTCTTTGTTCCAATAGGGCTCGTCTGCTTGTCCTCTAATCGCCCTTTCATAGAGAACCGGGCTCGTTTAAAGATGGTTGATCTCTCTGGTAATTGCCTCCTCCTCTACCTCTGTAACGCCCTCGTCCTCTTCCATTCCCGTTACCTTGACTACTGCTATCTTGCTGTAAATTATTCACCTTTTGCTCTAACTTATCCATTTTCTCAATCAGGGTCTTTAACAAGTTATCAGAATCGTTCTTACCTTCTGCCCGTTCGTCTCTACCTTGCTGGTACTGTCTCGCTTTCGGCTTCGTTCCACTTCTTTCTTTCTCTAATCTTATCTCAAACTCCTCCGATCTTACCCTGTTCCGTAACATTTCAAAGCTAACATTACTTTCAAAATGAACGCGTGTAGCTTCCTTGAGCTGTTCATTTCTAAGCCCTCTCCAGAACCTCTTCTTCAGCATTGCATTCTTCTCTACATCAGTTATTATCGCCTTCCTTGCAGCTTGCAATAACATC